>CM056058.1:155600425-155745425 GCA_029574335.1 Rana kukunoris | reverse complement strand
TGCCTTCACAGGACTCAGGAGGCATGCTGAGGGTGATCCAGGGAATGGAGTCTCCTGTGCGGGGGGATCAGATGGTGTTTAATGATGACAATATTTCAGATGATGTTCCTGATAGAGTGAAGCCAGTGAAGCCCCATGTTGTGGATAAGACTGTGTTTGTACCATCTAGCACCATGAATGTGAATGTGAACAATAATAAGACTGCCAGTTCTGTGTGCAGCAATGATGTGACTTCTGAGGCTGCAATGCAGCAAGAGACGCATTTAAAAAATGACATTCCTGCAAAGGAACTGCAAGTCCCAGCAGAGCCCATTAACCCCACTGCTGCTGAGACCAGAGCTGATTGCCCCACTGCTGCTCAGGACTCTACAGTGCAGCATCAGGCGACGGCCGGTACTGCAACGGAAACTATCATTATACCAGATGACAATGTGGGTGTGGCTGATAAAAGTCACCCCAGTTCAGATATGATGGACAATACTACCTCTGTTCATACAGATAATGTGACTTCAGTGTGGGGCATTGGCTCCAATAAACCTTCTTTTGCTCAGGTGGTGCGCTCTGCCCCTGGTAGCTCCGCCCCCAAGCAGGGTTTTCCCCTGCGAGCTACCACCTTGAGCACCCCAGGATCTGGACTCGGGTCTCTGGCTTCTGCTGGGGGTCCCAGACGCAATGTCGTTATCCTGAAATGGGAAGGTGGTACAGTCCCCCCTGCAAGGCGTGCAGTGGTGGATTTAATCCTAGAGATGGGTTTTGGGGTCAATGATCTCTATGCTTTTATACATGTGTCAGGGACGCGGGATTATACAGTCAGTTTCACCAAGCCAGAGGGTCTTGACCTGTTCTGGGAGAGATATGAGGCCCGGTGCAGGTCAAGACCCGAATGGGAAAGTCTGGCCCCAGTTGCGATTTCGCAGCGGTCAACCGTAAAAAAGATTACTATCATCCTCACCAATGAGAGCGTCCCTGCCCGGGATCTGGAGGTTTGGTTGAGGAACTATGGGGAGGTTTTGACCAAACCTAATAAAATCCTTGATGAGCGTAACATCTGGACTGGGGGATGGTCGGTAACAGTCAGGTTGGCCAGGGATGGGAATGTTGTCCGCCACCTGCCCTCCTCGGCTTTCATAGGGAGGGATAGGATGACTGTGTTCTACCCTGGTCAGCCGAAGCTGTGCCACCGCTGTGGAGAGAAGGGGCACCTTAGCTCCTCCTGTTCGGCCTTGATATGCTCAGTGTGTCGGGGTCAGGGTCATATGGCCAAGGACTGCGACCAGAAGATCAGGTGCAACCTGTGTCTGCGACTTGGCCACCCCTACAGCAGATGCCCTGAGGCCTGGCACAATATGGAGAAGGAGGTGGTGGATGAGATGTCAAGGCTGGACAGGATGGAGGGTGAGGCCCCTAGTGTACCATCCTCCACTGCGGTGACCGACCCCCCTGGTCCTGCTCAGGATCCCTCCCTAGTTCCTGTGGCCACCCCCCCTGTGTCTGTAAGTTCTCCTTCTGTATCTGTCTCTGTGTCCCCCCAGCCTACTGTACCCGTTCCTCTTGTGTCAGAACCCTCTAAGTCTGTGCCCCCCGTGTCAGTTACCCCCCAGGAGTCTACCCCTCCTAAGTCTGATTTACCCCCCCCATCAGGAGTGGTAGCGGGTACTGAGAAGGTCGCTTCCTCTTCTGTGACGAAGTCTTCTGGGAAGACTTTAAAAGGAAAAAACAGAGATGAAGGCATCTTTGAGGCTGACCTTAAGTATCTGGAAGAGAGAAGGAAGGTTGGAAAACGGAAGAAGCAGGTGGTGAGGACGGAACGGGAACAGGAAGCTCCGGTGCCTGTCTCCCACCGTCATAGGTCCACTAAGTGGGACATTTCCTCATCTGAAGCTTCTTCAGAGCTGAGTTCTGATTCAGATATGGATTTTGAGGCGGCCTCAAGGAAGAGAGAGGCTTCTGGTGATGAGCAGCAGAGGGGAGCTAAGAAGCAATCCACGCAATAACCCAAATGGCGGTTCCCCCTCCGTTAAAAGTGGCGACAATTAATGTCGCCAGCATTAAGTCAGTGAGAGCTCGTTCTATGGCCTTATTTTTGTTCAGCCAATTAGATGCTGAAATTTTATTTTTGCAAGAGACTAGGCTCACCTCCTTGGCAGATATTCATATGGCCAAGAGAGAGTGGAGGTATGGTCCATCTTACTGGTCTCTTGCGGCCGAGCCTTACGGCGGTGTGGCGGTGTTGTTTAAAACCGGCATGGTAACTGTCCGGCGGGTCATTGAGGTGGAGATTGGGAGATGTATGGTCTTAGACGTCCTTGTGGGAGGGCAGGACCTGCGCCTAATTAATATTTATGGGCCGCACACAAAGTGGGACAGGAAATGCCTTTTTACAAGGATCAAGCCATTTCTTTTTACATCCCGGCAAGTGGTCTTTGGAGGTGACTTTAATACAGTAATTAGGCCCAAGGACAGGAAGGACTTCAAGGACCGGCTGGGATATGATAGCGTTTTTCTAAATAGTATGGTTAGGGATGCTGGTCTTGTGGATGTGCACATTAAGCACCTCCCGGACGACACCGGGTTCACCTTTCATCGTGGTAATAGTCAGAGTAGGATAGACAGGTGGCCTCTGCTTTCTCACCCCCAGTGGTGCAGGCAGTAGAGTTCTCTGATCACTGTATGCTATCTGTGGCCCTGAATGCTTCAGACGCCCCTCAGAGGGGAAAGGGCATCTGGAGATTGAATTCGACTCTACTCAAGGAAGAACATGTTAGACAATCCTTTGAGGAATTCTTTCAGGCACAGGTGACCATCCTGGACTTTTGTAGCAGCAAGGCTGAGTGGTGGGAGCTGACCAAAAAGAGGACCGCTGGATTCTTCAGGGGCCTAGCCAATAGAAAACAGTTTAATAGATACATGACCTACCAACGTTTGCGGAGGAAGCTGGATATTCTTGTCTCGAGAGGAGGAGATCCTGGGGCAATCTCCGAAGTGAAACTCCTCCTCAGGAAGTGTCAATATGACCGGCATGCCTCTTTGGTTCTGGAGAGGGACTATGGGAAGTACCACTCGCCTGACCCTTACCAGAACTGCAAACAAGGTGTAGCTGTTAAAGCGGTCGTTGGCCTTAAGGACAGTACAGGTTCAGTGACAAAGTCCAGGTCAGGGATTCTGGAGGTCGTGAGGTCCTTTTATGCCGACCTTCTTGGGAGGAAAGAGCTTGACCGTGACAAGATGGAAAGCTTTTTGGACTCTACTCCAGGTCTAAATGGTGGAGATGTTCCATTGATGAATTTGACAGAGGAGATCACAGTTGAAGAGGTGATGAGGGCAATTGAACAGCTTGCCATCAAAAAGTCACCCGGACCGGATGGCTTGACGGCTGAGTTTTACAAAGCCTTTAAGTCTATTCTGGCCCCACATTTGGTAGAGGTTTTTAACAGTTGTCTCGCTGAGGGGGTGCTTCCCCCTTCCATGAGGCACTCGGCTGTGATTCTTCTGTCAAAGGGTAAAGATCCTTCGATGATTGAGAATTGGCGCCCCATCAGCCTTCTTAATGTCGATAGAAAGATACTGGCGAAGATATTTTTCTGGCGCCTGTCGTCAGTAGCAGAGTCTTTGCTTTCTCGCCATCAGCACTGTTCTGTCCAGGGTAGGAGCACCTTCACAGCGGTGTTAGCTGTCCGGGAGGCCTTGGAGCGGTGCAGGGCTGCAGGCTGGGGAAAGTATTTGCTGACATTGGATCAGGCAAAGGCCTTTGATCGTGTTAACCATGAGTACCTGTGGTTGCTCCTTAGTAAGTACGGTCTGCCGGGTGGTTTTGTTGATTGGCTGAAAGTCTTGTATAAGGGGGCAGAAAGCTTCCCTCTTGTTAATGGTTGGGTTGGGCAGTCCTTTGAGGTTGGCTCCGGGGTGCGCCAGGGTTGTCCCCTGAGTCCCCTGCTCTATGTGTTTGCAATCGACCCCTTCATCAGGAGGCTAGAGAGCGGCATGTTGTGTGGGGTACCAGTGGGGCTCCCGGGTGAGCCGCCATTGAGGGTTGTTGCTTATGCGGACGATGTATCAGTGATTGTCACTGGGACGGATGAGGCGGAGGAGGTGGTCTCTCTGACATCACGGTATTCTGAAGCATCAGGCTCCAAGATCAATCAGGAAAAGAGCGAAGTTTTCTGGATGGGAAAGGAAGGTGAGGGGTTTGATCTCCCGGACGCCTTTCCAGTGCCCCAGGAAAAAATTAAGATACTAGGCATTGAATTTGGACCCGGCGATTATGGCCTCAAAAACTGGGAAGGCAGACTGGAAATTGCCAATGCTAAGGTGGTCAACTGGAAGAGATGGAAGTTATCTATGAGGGAAAGGGTTGATCTGATTAAGACCTACCTGATTCCGATCTTCTTGTATGTCAGCTTTGTCTGCATCTTGCCAGTGTCTCTCTATGCTAGGGTCAGTAGTGTGTTCTTCCAGATGCTGTGGGGGAACAGACTGAACCCCATCAAGAGGAATGTCACCTACCTATCCAGGAGGGAGGGTGGCTTAGGTATGGTCAACCCAGTTCTTTTCTTTTCACTGTTATTTCTCAAGTTTAATATTGGTAGTATGCTTGCAGTGGAACCTCCTGGATGGGCAGGCATATTTAGATCTTGGTTTAGGCCTTTTCTACGACTTTGGGAAGAAGGTGGCCAAGTGAAGAATCGCAGGGGTCATCGTGGTCAGCTACCAGCCTATGTAGCTCTGTGCCTGAAGTTACTGCGGCAGTGGCGATTGTCGGCTGAAGATCTCAGATCGGTTCCGAGGAAAGACCTTATGAGTCGAGTCTTGAGCGAAGTCTTTCATGACCCACTGGCCTTAAGGGATTGCCCAGGCCCAGTTTTGAGGGCGGGGTTGAGGCTGATTAATTTGGATAGAATACCTCCTAAATTTCGGGATCTGGCCTGGTTGTGCTTCCATGGGAAGCTCTATGTTAGGGGCAATTTGAAATTTCGCAGTTCGATGGATCGTAGCTGTCCTCGGGAGGAGTGTGCAGATGAGGAGGAGACTATGGACCATTTTCTGCTTCATTGCCCCTTTAACATAGAAGTGTACAGACAGGTGGGGCGGGCGCTCGGTGTTCCTTTCCTCTCCAGGCTGGGTTATGCTGAGTGGGTGTACGGAGCATTCAGTACCGGTGGAGGATTTTGTTTGGATACATTTTTTTTAGTTAGCCTAGTGGTCCGTTATTTCACCTGGAACGCACGGTGTCAGGTCAGCATTCGGCAAAAAATCCTTCCTGTTGAGGTGGTGGTGTATGACATTGTGCATGAGGTGGGGAAGATTCGGGGGCTTGAGAGAGACAAGTGGGGTCAGGGGGCGTGGCTGAAGGCGTGGAGGGGTTTCAGGCCTCCCTGACTGCCAGGAGTCTCTTTCCCGGGTGTGGCTGTCTGTCTCTTATCACCCTAGATTATTATTATTGATAGATGGCTGCGTACATAGGTGACGGGTTGTGCCTCTTAGGCCCTCTCTGCTGCTTTGTGTAAATAGTTTTGTAGTAATGTTTTGGTGGTGGTGTATAGTGTATATATTGTGTATAGTGTATATATTGTATATATTCTGACCCTGGATGTGTATTCCTTGGATTTATGTTTAAGTTTTGTACTATAGTTATGTTTTTTACTTTTGTATAAAATTTGTTGCTTGATTCTTTTTAATAAAAGATCAATAGTGTCCCATCATTGGTGTCAGTGGGAGGAATAGTGTCCCATCATTGGTGTCAGTGGGAGGAATAGTGTCCCACCATTGGTGTCAGTGGGAGGAATAGTGTCCCATCATTGGTGTCAGTGGGAGGAATAGTGTCCCCATCATTGGTGTCAGTGGGAGGAATAGTGTCCCACCATTGGTGTCAGTGGGAGGAATAGTGTCCCATCATTGGTGTCAGTGGGAGGAATAGTGTCCCATCATTGGTATCAGTGGGAGGAATAGTGTCCCATCATTGGTGTCAGTGGAAGGAATAGTGTCCTATCATTGGTGTCCGTGGGAGGAATAGTGTCCCATCATTGGTGTCAGTGGGAGGAATAGTGTCCCATCATTGGTATCAGTGGGAGGAATAGTGTCCCATCATTGGTGTCAGTGGGAGGAATAGTGTCCCATCATTGGTGTCAGTGGGAGGAATAGTGTCCCATCATTGGTGTCAGTGGGAGGAATTCTGTCCCATCATTGGTGTCAGTGGGAGGAATAGTGTCCCATCATTGGTGTCAGTGGGAGGAATAGTGTCCATTCAGTGGTGTCAGTGGGAAGAATAGTGTCCCCATCATTGGTGCCAGTGGGAGGAATAGTGTCCCATTGTTGGTGTCAGTGGGAGGAATAGTGTCCCATTGTTGGTGTCAGTGGGAAGAATTGTCCCCATTGTTGGTGTCTGTGGCAGAAATAATGCCTCAAGGGCCAGACAAAGGCAAGTGAAGGGCCCCAGTATGGAGACCACTGCTCTCCAGTATACCCACCTAGAGGTCACCTAGGTGAACGGTGACCCCCCACCAGGTTCTGCCCCCTCTATACATTTTACCAAACGTATGGGCCTAACCATAGTCCAGCCATGGTGAACTGAACCCATACTTTGGGTAATGAGCATCGGAGGGGAAGTAGAGTCTGGCCGGCCTCGCCATCGGCTTTAATTAGTAAAATTGGGAAAACTCAGACCTTGGATTCGTGTGAAGTACTTTATTTCATTGAGTCTTATGAGGCGGCTCGGGAAACGCTTCTTCTTCTTTTTTGGCAGGAGAGACTTTTTCATGCAGAATGTAGATTAGTCTGAAATTAGAATTTTAATGACAGGTCCATTTTAATTTGATATTTTATTATATGAAGTTCAGAATAAAAACTCTTCCCGTCTGAGGTTACATCCAATTTACTCGACTAAAATGCGGGATTGTCTGGACACCTCAACACCAGGGCTGTCTTAATGCATGAGCACCCCTGGGCAGTGCCCATGGGCCCTTGGGTAATAACCTTGAATTACATCATACTTGCCAACTGTCCCAAATTTGCCGGGACGGTCACGTTTTTTACTAAACTGTCCCGGGATTGGCCGGCAGTGTCCCAGAACCTGTATTGTGCCCCCCCTGATCCCAGTATTGTGCCCTCCTGATCCCAGTATTGTGCCCTCCTGATCCCTGTATTGTGCCCTCCTGATCCCAGTATTGTGCCCTCCTGATCCCTGTATTGTGCCCTCCTGATCCCTGTATTGTGCCCTCCTGATCCCTGTATTGTGCCCTCCTGATCCCAGTATTGTGCCCTCCTGATCCCTGTATTGTGCCCTCCTGATCCCTGTATTGTGCCCCCTCCTGATCCCAGTATTGTGCCCCCCCTGATCCCAGTATTGTGCCCTCCTGATCCCTGTATTGTGCCCTCCTGATCCCAGTATTGTGCCCTCCTGATCCCTGTATTGTGCCCTCCTGATCCCAGTATTGTGCCCTCCTGATCCCTGTATTGTGCCCTCCTGATCCCAGTATTGTGCCCTCCTGATCCCAGTGTTGTGCCCTCCTGATCCCTGTATTGTGCCTTCCTGATCCCTGTATTGTGCCCTCCTGATCCCAGTGTTGTGCCCCCTCCTGATCCCAGTATTGTGCCCCCTCCTGATCCCAGTATTGTGCCCCCTCCTGATCCCAGTATTGTGCCCCCTCCTGATCCCATTGTTGTGCCCTCCTGATCCCAGTATTGTGCCCCCTCCTGATCCCAGTGTTGTGCCCTCCTGATCCCAGTATTGTGCCATCCTGACTCCCCCTATACTCTGCCCTTCTGCACCCCCCTTTCTGTGCCCTTTTTGTTGATTAGTCTTTGATTTATGGCATGTTTTCTTGATATTAAAAATCAATTCTAATGTACTTATAAATAAATGTTTAATTCTATTAACTATTATACTTTAATTCTTGGGAGTGGGTGCGTAAATTGGGGCAGGCTGGTATGGGCCCCCCGGTGCATTACATTGAAGCGGGCTGGTAGGGGCCCCAGTGTATTACATTGAAGCGGGCTGGTAGGGGCCCCAGTGCATTACATTGAAGCGGGCTGGTAGGGGCCTGAGTGCATTACATTGAAGCGGGCTGGTAGGGGCCCCAGTGCATTACATTGAAGCGGGATGGTAGGGGCCCCAGTGCATTACATTGAAGCGGGCTGGTAGGGGCCCCAGTGCATTACATTGAAGCAGGCTGGTATGGGCCCCCCGGTGCATTACATTGAAGCGGGCTGGTAGGGGCCCCAGTGAATTACATTGAAGCGGGCTGGTAGGGGCCCCAGTGCATTACATTGAAGCAGGCTGGTAGGGGCCCCAGTGCATTACATTGAAGCGAGCTGGTAGGGGCCCCAGTGCATTACATTGAAGCAGGCTGGTAGGGGCCCCAGTGCATTACATTGAAGCGGGCTGGTAGGGGCCCCAGTGCATTACATTGAAGCAGGCTGGTAGGGGCCCCAGTGAATTACATTGAGGCGTGCTGATAGGGGCTCCAGTGCATTACATTGAAGCGGGCTGGTAGGGGCCCCAGTGCATTACATTGAAGCAGGCTGGTAGGGGCCCCAGTGCATTACATTGAAGCAGGCTGGTAGGGGCCCCAGTGCATTACATTGAAGCGGGCTGGTAGGGGCCCCAGTGCATTACATTGAAGCAGGCTGGTAGGGGCCCCAGTGAATTACATTGAGGCGTGCTGGTAGGGGCTCCAGTGCATTACATTGAAGCGGGCTGGTAGGGGCCCCAGTGCATTACATTGAAGCAGGCTGGTAGGGGCCCCAGTGCATTACATTGAAGCGGGCTGGTAGGGGCCCCAGTGCATTACATTGAAGCAGGCTGGTAGGGGCCCCAGTGCATTACATTGAAGCAGGCTGGTAGGGGCACCAGTGCATTACATTGAATCAGGTGCATAGATACGACGCCGCTCACTCAGAGTTATGACGGCGTGTCTGGAGATACGCCGTCGTAACTCGTACCTGAATCTGGCCCTATAACTTTTGCGCACACCAATCAATAAACGCTTATTGTGATTTTTTTTTTACCAAAAATATGTAGAAGAATACGTATCGGCCTAAACTGAGAAATATTTTTTTTTTATTTATATAATTTTTGGGGATATTTCTTATAGCAAAAAGTAAAAAAATATTTTTTTTTCTTTTCAAAACTGTCGCTCTATTTTTGTTTATAGCACAAAAAATAAAAACCCGCAGAGGTGATCAAATACCACCAAAAGAAAGCTCTATCTGTGGGAAAAAAAGGACGCAGATTTTGTTTGGGAGCCACGTCGCACCACCGCGCAATTGTCAGATAAAGCGACGCAGCGCCGAATCGCAAAAAAGTGCTCTGGTCAGGAAGGGGGGTAAATTCTTCCGGTGCTGAAGCGGTTAAAGGGAACCTTCCTCAAATCTCAGAAGTATTTTTTCCCCCGAGAAGTAAAGTTATGAATTCCTTTGTTATTCTACAAAGACATGAAGCGGATCCGGACCTCCGCGCCTTTCCGTGTTCCACCGCTGTTGTATTTCTCCGAGGATCCTCATTAAAAATGGATTCGGTGACACTTGTTCCCCCAATTCCTGCACACGCAGCATTAACACCGTCACTGCTGAGGGACGCCGACGCTGAGCTGATGTGACGCCACCATTGCTGTCTGGGTTATCTTCTGTAAAATGCACCTTCAATGATGAGGAAGCGACAGCAACGTTTTAGGAAGCAGAAGTCCAACTTTGTGAAAATAAAAATAAAAATAGCAAATAAAAATAATGCAGCGTATACAATTACTAAACTAACCCCTTCATGCCTGAGGGAAAAACAGGTTACAGTGGTTGTAAACCCTTACAGGCCCCTTCAACCTACAGGTAAGCCTGGATTAAGACCGCTTTCACACTGAGGAGCTTTTCGAGCACTTTCACACTAAACACAGCGTCTAAAAAGCTAACGAAAATGTAGTTCCATTAAAATCAATGAATGCTTTCACACTGGGGCAGTGCGCTGCCAGGGCTGTGAAAAAGTCCCCTCTCCATTGAAATGAATGAAAAGCGATTCAAAAGCGCTCAGTGTTTTTAGTGGCACTTTAGGAGCGCCTTAGTGTGAAAGAGGCCTAAGGCTTACCTGTAGGTCCAAGAAATATCTCCGAAACCTCAGGGCCGCCATCAGGGGGGTACAGGCATTACACCTGTAAGGGGCCCAATGGTCCCCAGGGGCCTGGCTAGCCCCCCACCCGGTTTTTACACTTTTTTTGCATTACACCTGTAAGGGGCCCGATGGTCCCCAGGGCCCCTTACAGGCCCGGCTGGCCCCCCTCCTGTTTTTTTTTACCTGTAAGGGGCCCAGTGATCCCCAGGACCCCTTACAGGCCCAACTGGCCCCCCTTTATTTTTGTATTTTTTTTTTGCATTACACCTGTAAAGGGGCCCGATGGTCCCCAGGGGCCCGCTGGCCCCCATCCCGTTTATTTTTTTATAAAAAAAATTTGAATTACACCTCTAAGGGGCCCGATGGTCCCCAGGGCCCCTTACAGGCCCGGTTGGCCCCCCTCCTGTTTTTTTTACCTGCAAGGGGCCCAATGGTCCCCAGGGCCCCTTACAGGCCCGCATGGCCCCCCTTTTCTTTCTTTTTTTTAAATTTTATTTATTTTTTGCATTACACCTGTAAAAGGCCCCGATGGTCCCCAGGGCCCCTTACAGGCCGCCTGGCCCCCCTCCTGTTTTTTTTACCTGTAAGGGGCCCAATGGTCTCCAGGGTCCCTTACAGGCCCGGCCGACCGCCTTTTACATTTTTATTTTTTCACTTATTATTATCTCATGTCAGGAGAGAAGAGATTACACTTGTGTTTTTTTTTTCAGCACCCCCCCCCCTCTGTTTCAGGTGGGGCCCTGCCTAAAGATGTGTAAGGGGCCCCAAAATTTGTGATGGCTGCTCTGCTAAACCTACATAGTTAAGGAGATATTTTCCAAAAAACGGACACTGATGTCTGTGGCGCGTGCGCACTGTAGACAACGTCGCAGGCGCACTGAGCGTGCCATTAGTGAAGGCGATCGTGTCATCACTAGCGGCTCCTGGGAGTGACGTCATCACTGTTTCGGCCAGTCACAGCGCTGGAGCAGCGATACCCAGAACTCACTCCGGGGAAGATGGCGGCGACGGCGTAGGATGTGATCGAGGACCACTGCGGGGGCTTCCATCTCAGGTATGTAATTCATAATGATGCTATGCATACTCGCTCATTATGTCTTTCTCTTGCAGGTGGGTTTTTTTGCCATGTGGTCAGCCATTGCCTAATACAGTTTTTTGAATTTATGGTAAAAAAAAAAAAAATGCAATAAATACATAAAAATTAAAAAGAGTAAAAAAAAAATTGTAATACAACAAATAATAGAAATTCTTAAAAACACCCCATCCTACTTCTACCCTCCTAGTTGTCTAATGGCCATTGGAGCTTCTCCTCATCACAGGAAGGTGAAGTCCAGGGGGTCCAGGGGTCCAGGGACCGCGTGGTCACCCATTGCCTAATACAGTTCTTTGAATTTATGGTCAATTTATGGTCAAAAGAAAAAAAAATGCAATAAATAAATACATAAACATTTAAAAGAGTAAAAAACAAAATAAAAAAAATGATAAAATAAATACAAATAATAGAAAAACTTAAAACCACCCTACCCTCCTAGTTGTCTATTGGCCACTGGAGCTCCGCCTCATCACAGGAAGGTGAAGTCCAGAGAGTCCAGGAAGCCGTGTGGTCAACCATTCCCTAATACGGCTCTTTGAATTTATGGTCAAAAGAAAAATACAATAAATAAATACATACAAATTAAAAAGAGTAAAAAAAAAAAAAAGATATTGTAATAAAATAAATACAAATAATAGAAAAACTTAAAACCACCCCACCCCACTTCTACCCTCCTAGTTGTCTATTGGCTCATCACAGGAAGGTGAAGTCCAGAGGGTCCAGGGAGCCATGTGGTCAGCCATTGCTTAATACGGCTCTTTGTGTTTTGGGGAAGGAAATAATAATACAGAAGACATAACAATGATAGGAAAGTCACTTTCAGGAAAATGTTACAATAATGGCACCAAAAGTGACTTTCTGTAAATCCGCCAATCATTTTCCTTTTAAGTGGATCGGCACAACCTGTCATTTTCTACCTACTAATGTATCTGAATTATTTTAAGTGATGTCAAATCCTCCACATTTCCGAGGAGTATCAGAACATTGTAATACAATTCTATTACCTCTCCATCGGATGTGAGGATCACACGCTATGTGTTGGTGAAGGAGCTGCTATAGCCACTGATTATGTCTTTTTTTTATCATGACATTTTGTTTGTTTATACACTGTCTGCCAACAATTGCAATTTTTATAAAAATAGTTTTCACCTTTTTTTCATCCTTTGGTACGTCTCAAAGCTGCTGATCTCCTGGGTGCTCTTTGCAGCCACTTCTCATACTGTATGCATGCATTCCAGCAAGGGTGGGATTTCTGATGGTGACAACAGTGGTCCATGCCTATGTAACTTCTGATAAAATAGCCCCTTGTAGTCTTCATCGGACAGGGTGACAACGCAGAAGGACAATTGTGAAACAGAGACATGACACAAGGTCTCAACTTTCTGAGCTTTGTAGTACAAAGTATATATGTGAAGGAAGCACCCCGCCATGCCACCCGTTTTACAGACCATATACAATTAACGTGATATTGTTTAAGCACGTCATACTTACCTGCTCTGTGTAATGGTTTTACACAGAGCAGCCCCGATCCTCCTCTTCTCTGGTCCCCCACCGGCACTCCTGGCCCCTCCTGAGTGAGTGAGTGAGAAACTTGTATAGCACAACACATGCAAACTGAATCGCCTTTGGGCGCTTGGTATCCATTCCCTGGGCCCTCAGAAGAGATGGGTCTTAATCTTTCTCCTGAAGGCCAGGTGGTTCACCTCCAACCTGATGCTCCTCCTTGCCAAGTGCCCCCATAACAAGCCGCTTGCTATCGGGGCACTCGTCCCCATAGCAAGCCCCCATAGCAATTCCCGAACCTCCTCTGTGTGACCATAAGACACAGAGAGCCAGACTTGGCCCCACTTCCTCCTCACTGCCACTCGTCCCCATAGCAAGCCCCCATAGCAATTCCCGAACCTCCTCTGTGTGACCATAAGACACAGAGAGTCAGACTTGGCCCCACTTCCTCCTCACTGCCTGTGATTGACAGCAGCGGGATCCAGCTAAAATGTAAAATAAATAAAAAAGCTGACAATTATCGGTTGTTATGGAGTGGGGCCGCCACGCCCCTAACAATCGATGACTTGTTCAGCTGTCAGTGGGGTTCCACTGTTGACAGCTCAAGTGTGAACAATACCCCAGCATATGGAGCTGTAAAAAAAAAAAGTAATTTATCAACAACATTCTAAAAAGCTTCTAAAACAGAAAGATAAAAATAAACATTGTCTCATTTTGTATCTTTCGGTTTATTCATCTACAGATCCAAGGGATGAACTTCTGTGCAGATAAGTCAGAGCAACCTGTCAAGTAAAAAAATTTTTTTTATTACATGTTCCTCTGTTTAACCCCTTATTAACCCTTAATTTACTCTAATCAGCCTTAATTAACTCCTTATTCACCTTCCTCATTTGATGATTTTTTTTCCTGCTGTTTTGTTTTTTTCACTTCTTCTTAACGTCTTACTGACCGTATACTGTAAATATACAGCGGCAAGGTGGCTCCCCTGGGCAGGATCATGTAAGTGATCCTGTACTTCCGGGTTCAGGACGGGACCCGCTCCCGCTGTGATGAAAGGAAAGTCCGGATGCCTGCACACCAAACTGAGATCCAAATGCCTTTATTCACATAAAACCATGAAGAACGTGAGGAGCACTACATGTACAAGCAAGGGAGGCAATTTGTGTGCAAGACATGTAAGCCGTGGCTTCCTTGCTTGTACATGTAGTGCTCCTCACGTTCTTCATGGTTTTATGTGAACAAAGGCATTTGGATCTCAGTTTGGTGTGCAGGCATCCGGACTTTCCTTTCATTATCGCTTCTGCTGCGACTGGGTGAGCACCCTGCAGTGAGACGATCACTGCCGGCTCACCTCTTGTTTGTTGTACCGCTCCCACTGTGATTGGACACATTGATTCTGTAAATCACCGTCACCTGCCACCAGATGCAGCATGTTACTGTCACCTGCCACCAGATGCAGCATGTTACTGTCACCTGCCACCAGATGCAGCATGCCACTGTCACCTGCCACCAGATGCAGCATGCCACTGTCTTCTGCCACCAGATGCAGCATGTCACTTGCCACTGTCTGCTGCCACCAGATGTAGTGTGTCACTTGCCACTGTTACTTGGCACCCTTGTGCAGCTTGCCACTTGCCACCGTCACCTGCCACAAGATGCAGCATGTCACTGTCACCTGCCACCTAGATGCAGTGTGTCACTTGCCACTGTCTTCTGCCACCAGATGCAGCATGTCACTTTCCACCCTTGTGCAGCTTGTCACTTGCCACCGTCACCTGCCACAAGATGCAGCATGTCACTGTCACCTGCCACCTAGATGCAGCGTGTCACTTGCCACTGTCTTCTGCCACCAGATGTAGTGTGTCACTTGCCACTGTCACCTGCCACCCATGTGCAGCTTGTCACTTGCCACTGTCACCTGCCACCAGATGCATGTCACTTGCAACTCTTACCTGCTTTCAGATGCAGTGTGTCATTTGCTTTGTGTGGGAACAGGGGAAGAAGGGCTGACCAATATCGACAATATCAATATTATCGGTACGTTTTTCTGTAATTTCTGTACCGATATTGATAATTTCAGAAATGTGAATATTGGTCCCCAATAATCGGCCTTTCCGATAATCGGTCGAACCCTACTTTGTACCATTTCCAACAGCTGAAATCTAAACAGTAGGTATGGGTAATTAGTATTGACCAGTATTATAAAAAAGTATTGTAACGGTATGGCCCGTGATACCCAGAGACTCTGGAAGGATGTGGGGTACTCCTGTGTCAGCTTCACCAATGACTCTTGGGTCTAGGGTCATCCTATGTCCACTAGAGGCATAGTATGACTGAGAAATGATATCTCGGATTACATGAGATGGGACAGTAATGATAATTCATGTATTACAGGATATCTTGAAATATTACAAATTGTTTATTCTGGCCCCAACAGGTCAATAGGAGAGTGACTCATTCAATGTGGGGACACGTACTTTTGAGGTGTTATTTGAGTCTAGCTCCTAAGATATTTCATTGTCAATTGTGTGATGCTAATTACACTGTATTGTGTGAAAGTTCTATTGATGATAGATATGTGTTAGCAGTCTGACTTCTCAGGTGTAGTGGATTAGCATGTAAATTATGTTTACTAAAAGAATGTATATTATGTAGCAGGTGAGAATAGGCATGTGCATTTCGTTTCGTTCCGAATCGAAATTCGGACGAATTTTCCATTATTCGGACATTCGGATGCATACGAATTTCCGAATTGCTATAATAACGAAAAATTTCGACCGTTTTCCGAATTCGTTCATTTTCGACCGAATTTCGAAAAAAAAAAAAAAAAAGTCGAAATCGAATTTTTTTTTTCGAATTCCGAATCGAATACCCGCGGACTAAATTCGATCGGAATTCGAAAAAAAAAAAAAAAAAAAAAAAAAAAAAATTCGAATTTAATTCGAAAAAAATTCTATTAGAAAAGAGACTATTTGTTTTCTAATCTGGTTGAAATATTTTCGATTTCGACCGATTTTTTCGAAATTCGGTCGAAAACGAACGAATTCGAAAAACGGTCGAAATATTTTCGATTTCGACTGTATTTTTGGAAATTCGGTCGAAAACGAACGAATTCCGAAAACGAATTCAACACATGTAACGAACCTAACTTAACGAAATTTATTAAGTGACGAATTGAAACGAAACGAAACGAAACGAATTTTTCACTTTTGCACATGCCTAGGTGAGAATAGCTTCTCGCGGAGTCAGAACATCTGTCTAAGATGTGGATTGAGGGGGACTCATTAGGAACTCATTGTGTGATGCTAATACTGTTTGGTGTGAATTCTATTGATGATAGATGTGGAATGTCATTATCTAACGCAGTGTTTTTCAACTCCAGTCCTCAAGGCACACCAACAGGTCATGTTTTCAGGCTTTCCATTATTTTGCACAGGTGATTTGATCAGTTGCACTGCCTTAGTAATCACCACAGCCATTTCATCTGAGGGAAATCCTGAAAACTTGACCTGTTGGTGTGCCTTGAGGACTGGAGTTGAAAAACACTGATCTAACGGAATGTGTATTGATGTTCCTTGTGTCATGTTGTGGGCGGAGTTGATTCATTGTCCACTCTTAGTTTCTACTGTAAAAAAAAGCCTGAGTTTTACCATTAAAAGTATTCATTCGTTTGGAAACAGAGAACAGAGCTTGTGTCTCATTTATTCTGGTGGAAAATCCAATGGGTAGTGTCTGCTGGATTGTGGGAGTGTCGGATAACCCGTCGTGGGTTGGTGGAATGGAAAATCGTAAATGGCGTTAACTCCTGACCGTTACAAGTATCGATACTTACAAATAAATGGTATCAGTGCATCCCTGGCGTGTGTCTGTATTCCAGTACCATATTATACTTCTTACGCCGTCACCTCGGCTCGAAGCGCCTTATAAAATAAGCCCCCCCCCCCCCCCCCCCCCCCGCTCGTGCGTGATCTCGCATTTATAAAAAAGCCTCCAGCGGGCTCGCTCTGCCCTCTCCTCACTCCTGCCGCTGTCACATTTGAAAAGTACACAGCGGCGACGCTTATTGTATGATTTCAAACAAGTGACCCGGGGACAGAGATGGCTTTATCGCACGTGCCGCGGCCCCGCAAGTATCTGATTGCTTTTTTTTTTTGTTCTCCCCTTTTCTCTGTCCTTTTAGCCCTGACAGTGACATGCGATTTATTACATCTTGTGTGCCCACTGGAATTAAACTGGAAATTGGTGGGATGCCAGCAGTGTTTTATTTGAAGCCATGTTAACACCTAGGATACATTGTAGCGAGACATTTCTCCTTGAAGGGCACGAGATGTCCTCGGAATAAGCATTGCTTTAGGGGTCAGAGTCTTGAAAGCGTTGCTGTTTAAACAAGTGCCGGCTGAATACCCGAAAAGAAAAGCTCTACGCCACACATAGTCCTTTCTGTGTCATGTACAACACAATGGAATGGCAGCAAAGGCCTTCAATTTTTTTTATTTTTTTTATGTCTATATAAAATGCATTTCGCCGGCTCCGTAGAGAATTCTCGGATTCCCAAAATAAAACCGGAGCCTTCTGTTAAAAGCTTCTAGACCATGATGGAAAATTATTCATAGCACATAACAATAACACTTTTGTGTCGGAGCCGTCTTGTGCGCGGATAAAGTTATTTGACGTGAACCCGACACAGCCAAGCAAAAAGCATTTTAGTTTTCACCGTTTTGTGCCCCCCCCCCCCCCCGAGAGGAGATGGGAGAATCAGTGGGGGCGCCAAGGTTTTATTCAATTATTGGCTGCTGATGCACTAAAGTAAAACCTTGGTTTGAGAGTAACTTGGTTTGAGAGCGTTTTGCAAGACAAGCACATTTTGTAATAAATTGAGACTTGATATACAAGCGATATTTTGATATAAGAGTGGTGTCATGTCACAACTGAGTATAAAAAAAAAAGAAGAGCGGCGCCTCTAAGGCCGCGTACACACGATCAGACATGGTCGATGGTGTGTACGGCCTATCGGACCAAAGTTTTAAAACATGCTTTAAAACCTGTCTGCTGGACACCTGTCCGTCGGACAGGTTCGATGGTAAGTACACAAAAGCATCGGACCAAAAACCCGCGCATGCTCAGAATCAAGTCGACGCATGCTTGGAAGCATTGAACTTTGTTTTTTCATCACGTCGTTGTGTTCTACGTCACCGCGTTCTGGTCTGATCGGATTTTTGGTCCGATGGTGTGGTGTACACACATCAGACAAGTTCAGAGTTGTCTGATGAAAACGGTCCGTCGTACAAGTCTCATCAGACCGGTCTGATCGTGTGTACAGGGCCTAAGTGTAGTAATATGGTTAGGTGCCGTACACACGGCAGAGAACCTCGACGGGCAGAACACATCGTTCCGCCCGTCGAGGTTCTCTCCCGGCCGTCGGATTCGGCGACCCGCCCGTCGGGAATGGCAACCAGCCATTCTTCCAGGCGGGCCGTCGAGGAAATAGAGAGCGTGCTCTCTATTTCGGCTCGACTGGCTTCCCGACGGGAAGCTCGCTGAGACCGTACACACGGCCGAGGTCCTCGCTGGAATGTGCATTCCAGCGAGGTTCTCGCTGATTTTCAGCGAGAACCTCGGCCGTGTGTACGGGGCCTGACATTTAATGAAGGTACAACACTTAACCACTTGTCCACCGAGGACGTCATTTGTGCGGTGATATCTGAATGATGGGTGCAGCTACAGGCATCATTCAGATATCACCATCTTCTGCCGGCGATTCTGCGCCTATAAGATTCTTATAGGCAGTGGAAGGGGACGTACGTCCCCCCCCTCCCGCCGCCATCCGGTGCTTCTCTGGGCTCTCCCGTGCCTTCAGGGGCCCAGAGAACGAATCGGTTGGCGCTGGCTCACGACAATAGAGATGATTGGTGACCAGATGGTCACCAGTCATTTCTATGGCCCTCGGAGGCCCGGGCGCGATGTTGTGACGTCACGCCCGGGTACTCAGGAGTAAACAAAGCTGCAATTGCGGCTGTCGGCATGAGATCGGTGAATTTTTTTCACGATCTCATGCTTTCCAGCCTTCAGGAAAGATGTGGGGTCTTATTGACCCCGCCTCTCTCCATAAAGAGGTCCTGTCACAGCGATTCCTATTACAAGGGATGTTTACATTCCTTGTATTAGGAATAAAAGTGATCAAAAAAATTTAAATTTAAAAAAAAGTGTAAAAATAATAAAAATTAAGTAAAATAAAAAATAAAATATATATATATTTTTTTTTAAAACACCCCGTCCCCAGTAGCTTGTGCTCAGAAGCGAACACGCACGTAAGTCTTGCCCACACATGTAAATGTGAGCTATCGCCGCGTGCGTTAGAGTGAGCGCAACAATTCTAGCACTAGACCTCCTCTGTAACTCGAAAATAGTAACCTGTAAAAAATGTAAAGCGTCGCCTATGGAGATTTTGAAGTACAGAAGTTTGGCGCCATTCCATAAGTGTGCGCAATTTTAAAGCACGACATGTTAGGTATCTATTTACTCGGTGTAACTTCATCTTTCACATAATACAAAAAAGGTGTGCTTTCTTTACTGTTTTGTTATTTTTTAATTCATGAAAAAAAGGCGCTTGAAAATTTTTGCGCAAATACCAATGACCAATGATCGCCATTTTATTCCCTCCGTTTGGCTCTGCTTGGCTCTGGCGCCCCCCGCACCTCTGGCCAAATGCGGTATTGCACATCGCTTTGCTCGTTTCGCAAACCGAGTCCGATTTTTTTTTTAGATATACTCGTATTGAGAAGCGCTCATTAACTGGGTTACTCGCAATCCGAGCTTTTGCTGTACAATATAGATTGATAGATAGAAGTTGAGAAACACTTTTTTTATGTTCTCGTACTCTCACATGGAGCTATACTATACACATTACACAGCCAACAAGAAGCTGAAGAATTATAAAGAATTAGAAGTTGGGATCACCGCGTGAAAAAGACGCTTTAATAATAAAACTCTTGGATGATTGGCTCTGGGTTCCCGGAGAAAAGCTTCCCTTTTTTATATCGGTGAAGTCGATGGCGGTAGTAAATATTTTTGCTCTATTATGTCCTCCTGTGGATGAGCGGATTACTCTTTTTATTAGTCCCCGTCCAGCGAGGTTTAAATATGTTTCTGAATGTTTGTCTTCTATGGGATTTTATATCCCTGTAGACTTTTCTTTTCTCTTTTGGCTGATCATTAACAAAGAGAAAGTTCATTCTAATTAGAGAGGTTAATGGAGACGTGTCATACAGTCTCCTGTAATGAAAACGCAGGGATCTGTTTTTTTCTCTTTTTTTTTTTTTTTTTGGGAGAGTTTAAAACTTGAGGACAAGGAATGGAGTAATTACTCTTGATGTTCTTGTCCGCTGTCAGGACTTTATAAATACACAATGCATTTCGGATTGGAAGGAAGACGTGTATTATACGGGGCAGGCTGCAGGTCAACAGCAGATTTTTACTTATGTTTCTAAAATAGATTTGTTTTTAAATTGTCAGCAGTGAAGATGAACTTAAAATCTATCTAGAGGCCAAAAGAATATTGTCTCTTTTTTTTTTTTGTATCAAAAATAATAAAAGAGAACCTGTCAGAATACCATAGCAGACAAGGTCAGTTGGTTATTTAGGATAGAAGCTCTGAAAATCGTTTTCCTTGTAGCGTAAATGGGCCGGCGTAAGGCCACGTAATTCAAAGTAGGAAGGAGGGGGGCGTGCTGTATTTAAATTAAGCGCGCCGAACGAACTGCGTATGCGTCGGCCGGAAACGTAGCCCACTGCACATGCTCCATAGTACGCCGCAAATACATTGATTTGGACGGCACTGTAATTAACGTACAGCCCTATTCGCGACGAGTTACGTAAACGACGGAAAAACATGACGCTGTCCCAACGTCCATACCTTACATGGTGTACGACTGACCTACGCAAGGTTACCCCTCATATAGCAGGGGTAACCTTACGCTTATGCAAACTACGTAAGCTACGTAAACTACGACAATGGCGCGCAAATACGTTCGGGAATCGACGTATCAGGCTCATTTGCATATCCGACGTAGAAATCGACGGGAATACCACCTAGTGGCCAGCGTAACATTACAACTTAGATCCGACGGTGTAAGTGACTTACGCAAGTCGGATCTAAGCAAAATCTATGCGTAACTGATTCTAAGAATCAGTCGCATAGATACCCAGGGCCAGGAGATACACCGTCGTATCTCAGCTGAGAATCTGGCCCACTCTCTTCGTGCTGCCAAAAACCAGCATTAACAACCCCCCCCCCCCCCCCCACAACACACGCACAGACGGGAGAGGAGAGAGGGCTCGATCTATACCTCTTCCCTTCATCCTTAGTTCTCAGAGCACCCCTTATGCCCCGTACACACGATCGGATTGTGGATGGCTTTCCGACGGAATTCCGCTCAAGCTTCTCTTGCATACACATGGTCACACAAGTTCTCTGAACTTTTGACCGTCAAGAACGCGGTAACGTACAACACTAGGGCGAGCCAAGCTACATTCCTGCCATAGAGGAATCAAGGTCCCTTCTTTCCCCTTCTGCATCGCCAGTTTTCTGCATCACCACTTTGGTTGAGCGCCACCTTCAGTGGGGAGCACATACTACACCTGCCTACAATGGGAAAATGGAGATTGGGAGCACTTGTTTTATTTTTTCTAAAACCGGGGGAATCTGAGATTAAAAATTTGAGAACCAGCTCTCAATCTTTTGTTGGCGGAAATTCCGACAGAAAAAGTCAGATGGAGCCTACACACCCACACGGTCGGAATTTTCGACCAAACGCTCACATGGGACTTTCGCTGTCGGAAAATGCGATGGCGTGCACGCGGCATAACCGGCCCTTTAAGGAGAGTTTGGGAAAGTGGCAGGAACCTCAGCCGGCTCCCTTTAATTTATATTGTGTACGGAGAAGTAGGATGTCCTGCCATGGCGAGATATGAATGATTACACTATCTCGCAGCGAGCGCTCTCTAATCTGCGCCATGATTTTTATGTGCCGTTTTCTGAAATAATTTACTCAGCGATGTGTCAATACTGTCAGCCTTAAAGCCATTTAATTGTTTTTTATGTCAGCGACTGCTGAAATATCTTAAGTTAAAGATAACCTCTTTTTTTTGGGACCTCTCGTATATTGGTCATAAACTTCGAAGCAGGCCTCAACGAGACAGCCTTAATGGGTCGTGTTTTCATTGCCGGCTTATAACCATCTTTCTGCAGGCTTTAGATATTGATCTATCTGTATAATAATTCACTTTACAGGATGCTGCCATTTTTCTCAAACTTATTTTTTCTATAGCTTGTATCTTGTATTACATGAGATTGCTCTGATGACATTTAGGTTATTGATGTCGGGGGCTCATTTAAAGGGCAACTCCAGGTAGAACCGGCCTGTGCGCCGCTAGTTCTGTGCCGATTGTGCTTAACCATCCCTTGGTCACTCCAGGGGTCCCAGGTGCAGGGCCGTCTTAACCACTTAAGACCCAGGCCTTTAGGCAGCTAAAGGACCCGGCCAGGTTTTGCGATTCGGCACTGCGTCGCTTTAACTGACAATTGCGCGGTCGTGCGACGTGGCTCACAAACAAAATTGGCGTCCCCTTTTACCCACAAATAGAGCTTTCTTTTGGTGGTATTTGATCTCCTCTGCGGTTTTTATTTTTTGCGCTTTAACCACGTAACCCCCGGACCATATTGCTGCCCAATGACCAGAGCACTTTTTGTGATTCGGCACTGCGTCGCTTTAACTGACAATTGCGCGGTCGTGCGACGTGGCTCTCAAACAAAATTGGCTTCCTTTTTTCCCCACAAATAGAGCTTTCTTTTGGTGGTATTTGATCACCTCTGCGATTTTTATTTTTTGCGCTTTAAACAAAGATAGAGCGACAATTTTGAAAAAAATTAAATATTTTTTTACATTTTGCTATAATAAATATCCCCTAAACATATATAAAAACACATTTTTTTCTCTCACTTTAGGCCGATACGTATTCTTCTACATATTTTTGGTAAAAAAAATTGCAATAAGCGTTAATCAGTTGGTTTGCGCAAAATTTATAGCGTTTACAAAATAGGGGGTAGTTTTGTTGCATTTTTATTAATTTTTTTTTTTTTTTTACTACTAATGGCGGCGATCAGCGATTTTTTCGTGACTGCGACATTATGGCGGACACTTTGGACACTTTTGACACATGACGCATTTAAAATGCATTGTTTATTGTGAAAATGACAGTGCAGTTTAGGAGTTAACCACAAGGGGGCGCTGAAGGGGTTATGTGTGACCTCATATGTGTTTCCAACTGTAGGGGTGATGTCATTGATTGTGTCCCCCTATAAAAGGGATCACACGATCGATGACGCCGCCAGAGTGAAGAACGGGGAAGCCGTGTTTACACACAGCTCTCCCCGTTCTTCAGCTCCGGGAACCGATCGCGGGACTCCAGCGGCGATCGGGTCCGCGAGTCCCGTGGTCCCGGTCCCGGAGCTTCGGTCCGGGCCGCGGGATCGCGCCCGCGACCCACGGCTGGGTACTAGCACAGCATGTACCTGTACGTGCATGTGCTCAGCCGTGCCATTCTGCCAACGTAAATGTGCAGGAGGCGGTCCTTAAGTGGTTAATAATATCATTGGCCCCTGGGCAAAGTAATACACTGAGGCCCCTAATGTGCCTGCCCCGATTTTCACACCTACACTGAAAGCTTAGTAAAAAGCATGACTGTTCCTCCAAATTTAGGACAGTTGGCAAATATGATGTAATGCAAGATTATCATGGGGCCCCCATGCACCTGGGGCCCCTGGGCAGTGCCCAGGGGGTCGCATGCATTAAGATAGCCCTGTGCAGGGGGACCCATTAGAGCCAGAACTCCAGTAGGCTTGGATGAAGGAACCACTTTTTTTCTCTATTGGTCGACCAAATACTCAGCACACAGCCATTAATGTCTAAACCGCTGGCACCAAAAGTGAGTACACCCCTAAGTGAAAATGTCCAAATTGGGCACAAAGTGTCAATATTTTGTGTGGCGACCGTTATTTTTCAGCACTGCCTTAACCCTCTTGGGCATGGAGGTCACCAGAGCTAAACAGGTTGTCACTGGAGTCATCTTTCCCTCCTCCATGGGGCTGGTGGATGTTGGAGACCTTGCGCTCCTCCACCTTCCGTTTGAGGAGTCCCACAGATGATCAGTAGGGTTTAGGTCTGGAGACATGCTTGGCCAGTCCATCGCCTTTACCCTCAGCTTCTTTAGCAAGGCAGTGGTCGTCTTGGGGGTCATTATCATGTTGTGGTCCAGTCTCTGAAGGGAGGGGATCATGCTCTGCTTAGGGAACGACAGCCATACAAACCTTCTCTGTGAAATGGTTTTGAACAGAGCAGCCCCTATCCTCCTCTTCTTTGGTTCCTCGTTGGTGCTCCTGGCTCCTCCTCTTCGGCAAAAGCCCACTATAGCCTGATCTCCATCCAGCAGTGGTTCTCTCAGCTCTCTCTCATTGGCTCCCGCAGTCCCGTTGCTGTCAGTTACAGCCAGTGAGGATGGAGTGGGGGGGGGGGGGTGGAGCACAGAGGCTTGCTAGGGTGGGCTCTTGATCGAGGGGAGGGGCCAGGGAGGCGCAAAGGTCTCTAACATCCACCAGGGGGACCCCGAAAAGAAGCGGAGCGGGACTGCGCTGTGCAAAACCATTACACAGTGCAGGTAAGTATATAAAAAAATGTTTTTATTCTTTTTTAATTAAAGAGTTTACAGTCAATTCAACTCTAAACTGATAACCTGCAAAGGCTTTTAAAGCGTCTCCTATGGACAATTTTAGGTACCGAATTTTATCGGCACTTCACAGCATCATCCTTTCCATTTTACCAAATTATATCGTGTTTGTGTGCAGTAAATTTATTTATTTTTCTGCAAATTTGGGTTTGATAAATTGGGAATATTATATAATATAAAAATTGCAACAGCCACCATTTTATTCTCCAGGGCCTCTGCTTTCAGAATATTTAGAATGTTTGAAGGTTCTAATTAATTTTCTAGCAAAAAAAAATGCTGATTTTAACATGTATGTGAAAAGTTTATAAATTTCCCCAGACAGCAAGTGATTAAGGTGACATAGCAAATGTTGCAGCTTTCTTAGGGGGAAAAAAAAAAAATGTTGCTATTTAAAGCATTGTGCAAACTGCTGGTACTGCATAAAGCTTGTATTATAATAGTAGTATGTGTCGGTATGTATTATGCAAACATTATAAAATTATTATAAATGTCCACTATAAGATAGAGTTTAGTGTCAGTAAGACCCTTTGGCTGTGAGGAGATTGAGGAAATTCTTCCTCCTGCCTGCAGCAGGTCAGTGACATCATCAGAGCCTTGCAAAGTCACTGGACTGGAGCCTGGAGAATGGTTTTAAAATAATTCAAGTAATACTAAAGCTTCCTTTTTAAAACTAAAATAAAATAACAAACATGTCTATACTTACCTGCTCTGTGTAATGGTTTTGCACAGAGCAGCCCCGATCCGCTTTTTCTGGGGTCCCCTGTCAGCTCTCCAGGTCCCTCCGCCTCATCAGGTCCCCCACTTTCCCTGGGGGTACCCGTGGCTTGCTGGCTCCCAAGTCCCGCTGCTGTGTCCATTGACACAGAGAGCGGCACTGGGCCCCGCCCCCCTGCTTCCGTGTCACCAGTTTGTCCAATGAGGAGAGCAACAGAGGCTGGAGCCACTGCTCTCATGCAAAGTGCTAGATTGGGTGGGCTAATTTAAGAAAAAGGGGGGGGGGGTTGGGGGGCAGCTACAGGACAGAAGGGTTTTCACCTTAATGCATGGAATGCATTAAAGGGGTTGTAAAGGTAATTTTTTTCCCTAAATATCTTCCTTTACCTTAGTGCAGTCCTCCTTCACTTACCTCATCCTTCCAAGGACGCTTAGGCCTGAAGAAGGCCGCAAAGCCGCGGCCTCAATTACCGGCCGGCCCGCGCCGGCCGGTAATTGAGGCCGCGACTTTGCGGCCTTCTGCAGGCCTAAGCTTCCTTTCTGTGATCTGGCGCCATCTTGTGGTGGCCATTGGCATTACAAGTAGTTACATTACAAGTAACAGCAGTTCTAATGTGTTTTTCACTGTTTTCACTGTCATCTTCTTCCCTCTAATTAGAACCCCCAAACATTACATATATTTTTTATTCTAACACCCTAGAGAATAAAATGGCGGTTGTTGCAATACTGTCTGTCACACCGTTTTCGCGCAGTGGTCTTACACGTGCACTTTTTTTGGGGGGGGGATACACTTTTTTAAATTAGAAAATAGGACAACAGTAAAGTTAGCCCAATTTTTTTTTATATTGTGAAAGATAATGTTACGCCGAGTAAATTGATACCCAACATGTCACGCTTCAAAATTGCGTCCGCTTGTGGAATGGGGACAAACTTTTACTCTTTAAAATCTCCATGGGCGACGTGTAAACAGTTGTACAGGTTGCATGTTTTGAGTTACAGAGGAGGTCCAAGGCTAGATTATTGCTGTCGCTCGTGGCGACACCTCACATGTGTGGTTTAAATACCGTTTACATATGCGGGCGCTCAGGGACGCCATCAGGAATTATGGGGCCCCTTACACAGCTTCAGGCATGGGCCCCCTGGAGCAGAGAACCGGGGGGGTGCTGCCGCCCGAAATTGAGAAGCGGGGGGGGGGGGGCTGCTGCGAATTGAGAAGCGGGGGGGTCCTTTACAAAAAAAGAAGAAATAAAGAAAAATATATATGTAAAAAAAGGGACCTCTGGGCCCTTTCATAAAAAGAAATAAAAAATGTATATGAAAATATATATTTTTTTTAAAAAGGGGGGGTTGCCATATGTGGCCCTGGGGACCTCTGGGCCCTTTAATAAAACATTTTATAAAAAGAAATTACAAAAAAAATGGGGTTGCCATCTGGGACCTCTGGGCCCTTTAATAAAAATAAAAAAATAAAAATCTGAGCCCTTTAATAAAAAAAAATATAAACAAAAATAAAAAAAAAGAAATAAAATAATATAATTGTATTTATTTTTTTTATAAAAAGGGTGGTTGCCATCTGGGGCCCTGGGGACCTCCGCACCTCTAAAAAGAAAAAAAAATTGTCCCTTTAATAAAAAATAAAATAAAAATATATTAAAATGTTTTATTTTATTTTTTATAAAAAATGAATAAAAAAAGGGGGGTTGCCACCCGGGGCCCTGGGTGCCTCCCGGCCCCTGGAAACCTCCGGACCCCTAAAAAAAAGGGGGGGTTGCCCATTACAGGTGTATTGCCTGTATCCCCCTGATGGCGGCCCTGCGGGCGCTACTCACGTATGCGTTCGCTTCTGCGCGCGAGATCGGCGGGACGGGGCGTGTTTTCTGGCTCCTAGATTCCAAGCAAATTCATCAAACCCTGGATTAGGACATGAAGAGTTAGGGACAGGTACACTTTAATAAAGATAAAAATGTGAAATAAATGACCCACGTTGCACTTTTACCACAGAGCTTGATATAGATAACAGCGCTTTGTCTCTGCGCCGTCCAGGCCGTAGCGTTACCTTTATACAAACGGAAAGCCGCCGCCATCGGCCCATGTATCCCTATTTCACTTGTAACGTCACTTCCCGCGTATATATCGCCGTTCCAAGCTGTCCGGTGTCACATGTCAGCGCAGCTTTGTAAGTTCTCATGCTTTGCTTTCACCTTCTCCGACGAGGTTCTACATTAGTCTGCTCTTCAAAAGATAAAAAAAAAAGGCGCGAGCGACAACTCGTCCGGGGTTATTCATCTCGAAAGATGAAATACTTGTTCTCTAATTAGTTTGACTCAAGTTTTTACAAAGGTCTTTATGATGGATTAAATGGCTGCGTTTTGTTTAGGCATCAATTGCTTAAAGGGCAGCGACTGTCAGCGTCTCTCCGTACAAGCTGTGAAATAGAAGCGTCTGCCTTTTTTTTTTTTTTCTTTTATTCTCAGTTTGAGGAAGAACTTCACCCTACTCCAGTCTTTTATAGTCCATGTATGTGTGTTTTTATATAAAGTTTGCATAAAACGGAACCCATAATAACCTATGTTATAGAAAGAGCTAATATTAAATCGGACCTCCGACCTGTCCTTCAGTCTTGTACAGTTGTGCCGGCTCTTCTCCTGGACTGAAACGGCTTCCTCTGATTTCACTGCACACTGTGAGCTTCTCACCATGTGCATTATAAGCTGTAACAAGTCACATAGAGCCCCGCCTCATTTACTGGCTGCATTATCTAGTCCACATGTGTCAAACACAAGACCTGCGGGCCGAATTCGGCCCACCGGGCCTTGTCATGTGGACCTCGATCGCGCCTATTTTTGCAGCTGGAACGTGGTGGAACATTCCGTCACTTCCCTCTCTCACCCTCCGCTCCCTGCTGTCACTTGTAAACACAGAAGCCTACCCCTAAACTCTGCAATCTGCATTTAGCGCACCCCTGAACGCTGCACTCTGTACATAGCGCACCCCTGAACTCTGTACAAAGTGCACCCCTGAACTCTGCACTCTGTACATAGCACACCCCTGATCTCTATACAAAGTGCACCCCTGAACTCTGTACAAAGCACACCTCTGAACGCTACACTTTGTACATAGTGCACCCCTGAACTCTGCACTCTGTACATAGCACACCCCTGATCTCTATACAAAGTGCACCCCTGAACTCTGTACAAAGTGCACCCCTGAACTCTGTACAAAGCACACCTCTGAACGCTACACTTTGTACATAGTGCACCCCTGAACTCTGCACTCTGTACATAGCACACCCCTGATCTCTATACAAAGTGCACCCCTGAACTCTGTACAAAGTGCACCCCTGAACTCTGTACAAAGCACACCTCTGAACGCTACACTTTGTACATAGTGCACCCCTGAACTCTGCACTCTGTACATAGCACACCCCTGATCTCTATACAAAGTGCACCCCTGAACTCTGTACAAAGCACACCTCTGAACGCTACACTTTGTACATAGTGCACCCCTGAACTCTGCACTCTGTACATAGCGCACCCCTGAACTCTGTACAAAGCGCACCCCTGAACTCTGTACAAAGTGCACCCCTGAACTCTGTACAAAGTGCACCCCTGAACTCTGTACAAAGCACACCTCTGAATGCTACACTTTGTACATAGTGCACCCCTGAACTCTACACTCTGTACATAGCGCACCCCTGAAATCTGTACAAAGCGCACCCCTGAAATCTGTACAAAGCGCACCCCTGAAATCTGTACAAAGCGCTCCCCTGAAATCTGTACAAAGCGCACCCCTGAACTCTGCACTCTGTAAAAAGCACACCTCTGAACGCTACACTTTGTACATAGTGCACCCCTATACTCCGCACTTTGTACATAGCACACACCTGAACTCTGCACTCTGTACATAGCGTACACCTGAACTATGCACTCTGTACATAGCGTACACCTGAACTCTGCACTCTGTACATAGCGTACACCTGAACGCTACACTTTGTACATAGTGCACCCCTATACTCTGCACTTTGTACATAGCACACCCCTATACTCTGCACTTTGTACATAGCGCACACCTGAACTCTGCACTCTGTACATAGCGCACCCCTATACTCTGCACTTTGTACATAGCGTACACCTGAACTCTGCACTCTGTACATAGCGCACCCCTATACTCTGCACTCTGTATATAAGCGCACACCTGAACTCTGCACTCTGTACATAGCGCACCCCTGAACACTGCACTCTGTACATAGCGCACCCCTGAACTCTGTACTCTGTACATAGCACACCCCTGAACTCTGCACTCTGTACATAGAGCACACCTAAATTATGCACTCTGTACATAGCACACCCCATGAACTCTGCACTCTGAAAAATCACACCTCTGAACTCCACACTCCACACTAGTGCCCCCCTGAACTCTGCACGTAGCACACCCCGAACTCTGCAGTCTGTACAATGTGTTGGTTCCTCCAGACCAAACTGTGTATATAATATCCTCCACTCTTCTTGAAAGACTTTCCACAAGATTTCAGAGTATGTCCTGAGAATTTGTGTCCATTCGGCCATAGGAGCATTTGTAAGGTCAGGTATTGTTGTTGGATGAGAAAGACCAAAATTGTCGCTCTGTTTTTGTTTATAGCGCAAAAAAAATAAAAACCGCGCAGGCGATCAAATACCACCAAAATCAATCTCTATTTGTGGGGAAATAAGGACGCCAATTTTGTTTGGGAGCCGCGTCGCACGACCGCGCAATTGGCAGTTAAAGCGACGCAGTGCCGGATCGCAAAAAGGGGCCTTAACCTGCATAATGGTCCGGGTCTTAAGTGGTTAAATGGACTCAGATAAGCAGATACAAGATAAATCTGTGCTATGGTTTCAGAAGACAGGTTACGCCAATGGTAACGAGTGCGCGGCTAGAGACGGCAGCTGAAAAGCCAAAAACCGCAGGGATCCATGGGCTGCCGATTTTAATCTCCAGTTTGTGGCTGAAGCCGGTCGGACTCATCTGTCTGGCCGAACGTCTTCCTATGAAATTGGGATTTCAGTGCTTTCGCTCTTGGGAAGGGGGGTGGAGGCGTTGATACTTTGTTTAACGACAGGTTCTCTTTAAACAACCGTCAAGCGGGTCTGCCAGGAAATTGAAACGCGTTGTCATTCTCCTGGTTTCGACCCGCAGACCGAAAAAAAAAAGCCAAACTCATATTGTTTACTGCGCAATCCCTGTAGCCGAACGGCGCCGATCAATGAGGCGTCAATGAGCCATTTGCCTGTATTTTGTACTGCTCTCTGATTTGTTCCATCTCTGACCATTATCCCTTCTCGTCAAGCATATCAATAAGCTGCATTACAAGATCTATAAGTCAGCGTTAGATTGGCAACCGTTGCAATGCGCTGAGAGGCATGACGGCCATGCCGATCAGCAGCGAATCTGGAGGTAATTCAATGAGAACAGCAAGAACTATATCACATTTACATGCCGAGAACCTTCTCCCTGTCTCTAGTGCTACGGGGCCGATTCCTAAAGTTTCACCTCTTAGTCTCCTTGTCAACTTCACAATCCAATTTATATTAAAAAAGTTTGTCGCTGTCGAGGTCCAAGTTCCGGCTTTCAAAAGTTTGACAATGTTATGTTTAATGAGGCCCTGTCACCTTGCCCAGGGTCAGGGCCGATCCTAGGCAGGCTTTGCACCCAGGCGCCTGCAGAGGTGGGGGCGCCGAAGTGGCAAAGTTCTTCCCTCCCTCTTTCTCTCCTTGTTTGTGTCTGTCCTGAACTGAGCATAGGTGTGTGTCCATCCAGAACTCATGTGTCTCTGACCATCTCCTTTACTATGTCTGTAGTCTATGACCATCTACTGTACTGTGTCTGCAGTCTCTGACCATCTCCTGTACTGTGTCTGCAGTCTCTGACCATCTCCTGTACTGTGTCTGCAGTCTCTGACTGTCTCCTGTACTGTGTCTGCAGTCTCTGACTGTCTCCTGTACTATGTCTGCAGTCTCTGACTGTCTCCTGTACTATGTCTGCAGTTTCTGACTATCTCCTGTACCATGTCTGCAGTCTCTGACCATCTCCTGTACTATGTCTGCAGTCTCTAACCATCTCCTGTACTATGTCTGCAGTCTCTGACCATCTCCTGTACTATGTCTGCAGTCTCTGATCATCTCCTGTACTGTGTTTGCAGTCTCTGATCGTCTCTTTTACTATGTCTGCAGTCTCTGACCATCTCCTGTACTATGTCTGCAGACTCTGACAATCTCCTGTACTATGTCTGTAGTCTATGACGATCTCCTTTATTATGTCTGCAGTCTCTGACCGTCTCCTGTACTGTGTCTGCAGTCTCTGACTGTCTCCTGTACTATGTCTCCAGTCTATGACCATCTTCTGTATCATGTCTGCAGTCTCTGACCATCACTTGTATCATGTCTGTAGTATTTCTGGGGCTCTTTCTAACAGACTCTCTAACATAAGCCCTCTCTGTGTCCATAAGGGAGGCCCCCCTCTAGGTCCCAATAAAGTACTCTGCTTCTCTTCCTGTATTTTGTTTATTGTTAAGAGATCATGTAAGGATCCCAGGGTAATGACGACTTCATGGAGGAGCATCTCTGCGATTGAGTCATTGCCATAAAAACATTTGTAAAGGGGAGGAGTTAGTAAAATGGCCACGCCCATGTGGGGGCGCCAGAAATATTTCTGCACCCAGGCACCTGTGACCCTAGGATCGGCCCTGCCCAGGGTAAAGTAGCGGGTTCTGTTCATGAGATGAGAGTTGGAAAAACTGGATGGAACAATCCCGGCACCAACCCCAATTGGACAATAATTGGAGAATTAATTTCCAGTTGATCCAATAAGAAGGATGCTGCAAATACATGGTGGATCAACACGTTTCGCCTGTAAATTGCTTCTTCAGGATCCACTTGCTTGTATAGTCATGGAATGTGGTAGCTGACAAATATTTGTCAACAAAATGTCTTTGTGTAAAAACAGTGTAGCGCTGGAAATTGAATCAAAGTGAATAAATCAATAAACATTATTTATGAATGATTGGTGACAATCAAAAACAGTGAAGTAAAGATTTTAAGAGATCTGCAAATAACATATAATAAATAATCAGATAAAGAGATAAAGAGATAAATATTATTTATTATATGTTATCTGCAGATCTTTTTAGATCTTTACTTCACTGTTTTTGATTGTCACCAATCATTCATAAATAATGTTTATTGATTTATTCACTTTGATTCAATTTCCAGCGTACATTTTATTTATTTTTTGCACTTGATATCAAGGTTTAAGTGTTTAGCCGCAGGGATTATTATCATTTTTTTCAATTTCACTTATTCTTTACCAAGCGCAATGTTTTTCCCCCTCTTTCCCCTTCCCCCCCATACACAACAAAATATCTTTCAAATACTTTATTTCTACCTCCAAAATAATAATCACATTCTTCATAGCACCCTCCAAATACCCAGAGCCGATCCTAGGGTCACAGGCGCCTGGGTGCAGAAATATTTCTGGCGCCCCCCACATGGGCGTGGTCATTTTACAAAACTCCTCCCCTTTACAAATGTTTCTATGGCAATGACTCAACCACAGAAATTCTCCCCAACAAAGTCTTCATTACCCTGGGATCCTTACATGATCTCTTAACAATAAACAAAATACAGGAAAAGAAGCAGAGTACTTTATTGGGACCTGGAGGGGGGTCTCTGATGGACACAGAGAGGGCTTCTGTTAGAGAGTCTGTCACAAAGAGCCCCAGACATACTACAGACATGATACAGGAGATGGTCAGAGACTGCAGACATAGTACAGGAGATGGTCAGAGACTGCAGACATAGTACAGGAGATGGTCAGAGACTGCAGACATAGTACAGGAGATGGTCAGAGACTGCAGACATAGTACAGGAGATGGTCAGAGACTGCAGACATAGTACAGGAGACGGTCAGAGACTGCAGACATAGTACAGGAGACGGTCAGAGACTGCAGACATAGTACAGGAGATGGTCAGAGACTGCAGACACAGTACAGGAGATGGTCAGAGACTGCAGACATAGTACAGGAGATGGTCAGAGACTGCAGACATAGTACAGGAGATGATCAGAGACTGCAGATATAGTACAGGAGATGGTCAGAGACTGCAGACACAGTACAGGAGATGGTCAGAGACTGCAGACATAGTACAGGAGATGGTCAGAGACTGCAGACATAGTACAGGAGATGGTCAGAGACTGCAGACATAGTACAGGAGATGGTCAGAGACTGCAGACACAGTACAGGAGATGGTCAGAGACTGCAGACATAGTACAGGAGATGGTCAGAGACTGCAGACATAGTACAGGAGATGGTCAGAGACTGCAGACATAGTACAGGAGATGGTCAGAGACTGCAGACATAGTACAGGAGATGGTCAGAGAAACATCAGTTCTGGACGGACACACACCTATGCTTAGAACACTAGTTCTGGATGGACACAGACAAGGAGAGAAGGAGGGAGGGGAGAACTCTGCCACTTGAGTGCCCCCACCTCTTCAGGCGCCTAGTTGCAAAGCACCCTGTGCACCCTGCCTAGGATCGGCCCGGCAAATACCCCTATAAATGTCCATCCACAAATGGAAGAGGCTGAAGATGGTGGTCAGTCAAATATCAGGCCATGGTCCTTTAAATCCGTTCATGAGTCCCGATATGACTTTTTATGCCGACTGTTTAATGCGTTTCCTTTTTATTGCCTTTGGATATTAAAACTGTAGCGAAGTTGTAAAAAAAAAAAAAAATATCCTTTTTAGATAATTTTTTTCTTCCCTGAATACATTTAAGGAGGAATTCATATGTCTGCCGGCCTAATGCATCGTTTGTATGCAAAGCTCCAGTCTTGTAAGTAGTGTGTATCCATCTAACAACCTATTTGTATATTTATATTTTATTTTTTTATTTTTTTCTGTTTCTTTTTTTTTTTTGGTTACCCGTGTGCTGTTCCAAGCTCAGCGCTGACATTTTCACAGCTCATCCTTGACATGATAGCGATGTTCCCGTGACAGGTCTTATAATTTCTCCACGCTGCTCACTCACCCACAAATAGTGTCTGATTCTCACATCAGATGTCATGCAGCCGGAGAGGTAATAGAATTGTATTAGAATGTTCTGATACTCCTCGCAATGTGGAGGATTTGACATCTCTTAGAATAATTCAGGTACATTAGTATGTAGAAGACGACAGACTGCGCTGATCGATTTAAAGGGAAACACATTTTGTACACATTCTGTGCTGTTTTTGTACCTTTTTACCTTTAAGTCATTTTTGACTCAAGTTTTGCTTCCTTGCGTTTCCATATTTTAATGGCTGTTATTCATTAATAGGGCTGCCATCAGGGGGGTACAGGCAGTACACCTGTAAGGGGCCCGGAGGTCCCCAGGGGCCCAGATGGCAACCCCCCCTTGTTTTAAGTGGCCCGGAGGGCCCCGGATGACAACCCCTCTTTTTTATTTTATAAAAATGTTTTTTTTTACATATTCATGTTTTGTTTGTCAGCACCCAAAGCCCCCCAACCTCAATTTGTGGCGGCGGCACCCCCGCTTCAATTTGTGGAAACCCCTGCTTCTCCATTTTGACAATTAGTGGCGGCACCCCCCCGCTTCTCAATTCATGGCACCCCCCCCCCCCGGTTCTCAATTTGAGGCCCCCCCGGTTCTATGCTCCAGGGGGCCCATGCCTGAAATTGCCTTGTGTAAGGGGCCCCATAATTCCTCATGAAGGCCCTGTTAATTAGGCTTGTAAATGCTCCCCTTGGTGGTTGGTTTATCATGAAATGTGCAGGAGGTGCCTTTGCCTCCAAGGTTTTTTTTTATTTATTTTTTATTTTGTTTTTATTTATTTTTTGTACTCGAGAGAGGAGCCAGGCTGCAGGAGTTGGGAGTAGGCAGACCTCCCCCAGAGGCAATCTGCCATCTTTCTTCATGCCCCCGGGTGGCAATGTCGGGTGTGAGGGGGTCCTCCCACACAGCCCGCCCTACCTGCTCCGCTTTAAAGCCCAACGGGGCAGAGGGACTCCCCTATGAGGGAGTGAGGATCTAGCCTGCTCAAGCAGCCCCGTTAGTCCTTCGCCTCTCTTTTTTTAGAAACCGCGTGGCCAAAGTGCGTGCATGTTAACCCAATTTCGAGTGCGTGTAAGTGTGGTGGTTTTGAGGGAGGGGGGTGGGCGTACTAAGCGCAGGCTTACCTCGCATAGCACACCCACCGGGAGCCGGGCTGAGACCACCAAACTCAATTCACATGCAGCCGAGACCGGGAACCGAACCCTTGGCTGCATAGGTAAACGGCTTGTCACGCAGTGCCAATCGCATGCCTCCAAGGTTTTGACTGGACGGGGATGTAGATAAAGAAGAGGACCTTTGCCTCCAAGGTTTTGACTGGAGGGGATGTAGATGAAGAAGAGGACCTTTGTCTCCCAAATGTTGCCTGGAGGGGATGTAGATGAGGACGAGGTATTTTGCCACCTAAGCTTTGCTTGGAGGAGATGTAAACAGAGAAGAGGTCCTTTGAATCACAGGACTTGCCTGGAGGGGATGTAGATGAAGAAGAGTACCTTTGCCTCCAAGGTTTTGCCTGGGGGGATGTAGATGAAGAAGAGGACCTTTGCCTCCAACGTTTTGCCTGGGGGGGGGGGGGGGATGTAGATGAAGAAGAGGACCTTTGCCTCCAAGGTTTTGCCTGGGGGGATGTAGACAGAGAAGAGATTCTTCGTCTCTCAGGGTTTGCCTAGAGGGGACGCAGGTGAAGAAGGGGACCTTTGCCTCTAAGGCTTTGCCTAGAGAGCTAAGATGGAGAAGAGTATTTTTGCCTCCTTGACTTTGCCTAGAGAAGATGTACATGAAGAAGGGGACCTTTGCCTCCAAAGGTTTTGACTAGTGGGGATGTAGATGAAGAAGATGACCTTTGTCTCCCAAATGTTGCCTGGAGGGGTTGTAGATGAGGATGAGCTAATTAACTAATCATTTATCCAGACTAGGCGACTCATAGATATGACCTTTCAGGGTAGACGTCACGTCTCCTCGCTCACCTGCTATACAATACACATTATCATAAGTGTAAACACAGGACATCTTCACAAAATAGCCGGGTCAATTAACACAGAGAACAGACAGATGGCTGGAGGGGACGGCATTAGCATCTCCTTACACTGTATGTCCCAACAGTATAAACCAGTCACTCTAATATGGCATATACAGGGTCCCCAGGCATACAGCTCACAAAGAGCACCGTTCCCCCAAATGCCAGGGCCCATGATCACAAGGCAAGAGGCTAGCATTCAATCCCCTCCAAAAGCCTCTGTCACAGGTGAGTCTGTCGCAGGCCACATGCGGTCCTTGGCCACTGGTTAGGCTGTTGTCACAGCCAGGAAACCCACCTTTGGAAATGCTATGCAGCCATCGCTGTAGTACATGTAGACAGGAAGTGGCTCCGGGAGATCAGCATCAACGAGATGCCACAAAAGATAAAGAAAGGTGAAAACAAATTGGTTTAGCAAACAAACGGCAGTCAGTTAGGGTTTGCTCTCTACTTTTTATTGAAATTCATTTGGCAGCACACTTTTTAGATGCATAAAAGGTTTTCTCAGCAATGACCTTGGAAGCTCCGTTGGAACAATAGCCCCTTCCTATCCTATCCTATGGAACAATAGCCCCATCCTATCCTATCCTATGGAACAATAGCCCCATCATCCTATCCTATGGAACAATAGCCCCATCATCCTATCCTATCCTATGGAACAATAGCCCCATCATCCTATCCTATCCTATGGAACAATAGCCCCATCATCCTATCCTATGGAACAATAGCCCCATCCTGTCCTATCCTATGGAACAATAGCCCCATCCTATCCTATCCTATGGAACAATAGCCCCATCCTATTCTATCCTATGGAACAATAGCCCCATCCTATCCTTTCCTATGGAACAATAGCCCCATCCTATCCTATCCTATGGAACAATAGCCCCATCCTATCCTATCCTATGGAACAATAGCCACATCCTATCCTATGGAACAATAGCCTCATCCTATCCTATCCAATGGAACAATAGTCCTATCCTTTCCTATCCTATGGAACAATAGTCCTATCCTATCCTATCCTATCCTATGGAACAATAGCCTCATCCTATCCTATCCTATGGAACAATAGCCCCATCCTATCCTATCCTATCCTATGGAACAATAGCCCCATCCTGTCCTATCCTATGGAACAATAGCCCCATCCTGTACTATCCTATGGAACAATAGCCCCATCCTATCCTATCCTATGTAACAATAGCCCCATCCTATCCTATCCTATGGAACAATAGCCCCATCCTATCCTATCCTATGGAACAATAGCCCCATCCTATCCTATCCTATCCTATGGAACAATAGCCCCATCCTATCCTATCCTATGGAACAATAGCCCCATCCTATCCTATCCTGTGGAACAATAGCCCCATCCTATCCTATCCTATGGAACAATAGCCTCATCCTATCCTATCCAATGGAACAATAGCCCCATCCTATCCTATCCTATGGAACAATAGCCCCATCCTGTCCTATCCTATGGAACAATAGCCCCATCCTATCCTATCCTATGGAACAATAGCCCCATCATATCCTATCCTATGGAACAATAGCCCCATCATATCCTATCCTATGGAACAATAGCCCCATCATATCCTATCCTATGGAACAATAGCCCCATCCTGTCCTATCCTATGGAACAATAGCCCCATCCTATTGGCTTTTGCTGTCGGAAAGTGATAACGGGCACTTTAAGACGGGGTTGTGTTTAGCACTTGGACGGCGTGCAATAACGCACGCTGCTTGTCACTTCATCTCCAGCTCTGTCATTATTCTAAGGTCAAGTTCAGCCGATGTCAGGAAGTGATTTTCAGAAGCTCAAAACAGATCGCCCACTGTGTTGTTTCTTCCATGCCAACGTGATGCCAATTAATTAGACCGCCAAAAAAAACAAGAGCTGCAAATTGCGTATTTTTTTTATTTTTTTTACCAAATGACCCGACAGAAGAACAAAAGAATAAAGACTTGTATTTAAAGTGATTATAAAGTCTTCTTTTGTTATTTTTCCTATACAAATAACAAACATGTTATACTTACCTGCACTGTTGCAGTTGATTTGCACAAAGCAGCCCGGATCCTCCTTTTCTTGGGTCCCTCTTCTGTGCTCCTGGCCCCTCCCTCCTGTCAAGTGCCTCCACAGCAAGCAGCTTCCTGTATCCATTCAGACATGGAGCCCTGACTAGGGTGACCACATTTCCAAACTGCCATTCAGGGACACACACCCTCTCTCACCTTCCCCCCAAGATGAGGGGGGTGGGGGGTAATGTAGTCTCGGGGTTGATGGGGAATTTGGCGGCGGGTTATTTTTCAGGTGAATGTGCCACTTGCCACCAGATTCAGTGCCGCTTGCCACCCATAGCCTGCCACCAGATGCAGTGCCGCTTGTCACTCATAGCCTGCCACCAGATGCAGTGCCGCTTGTCACTCATAGCCTGCCACCAGATGCAGTGCCGCTTGCCACCCATAGCCTGCCACCAGATGCAGTGCCGCTTGCCACCCATAGCCTGCCACCAGATGCAGTGCTGCTGTCACTCCCTCTGCATGAGCCACGTGCGTAGAAGAAAAGGAGTGGCGTCACTATCTGGGTGCCGGAGAAGGAGGAGGTGCCGAGGTGGGTGGGGACAGCAGTGCTGCACTAGGCACAGGCCTCGCTCCCGGCCTCACTGTCTGAGAGTAAATTGTCACTGGTTGCAAGATGCCAGGCAGCGCTGGTCCTAGAAACCAGTTTCGGAAATGTAGTTACTAGTTAGTAGGGGGTGTCCTCTATTTCATTCTGGGACATTGTATTGTCCCGGAATGAAGGTGCCCGGGACCCGGGACAGACATGTCAATTGCGGGACAGTCCCGGGAAATCTGGGACACGTGGGCACCCTAGCCCTGACCCGGCCCGGGCCCCTCTCTCCCCTGGTTGGCTAGCTGACTTTGATAGCAGCGGCAGCCAATGGCGTCGCTTCTATGTCTCAGCCAATCAGGGTGGAGAATCTTGGATGGCTGAGACACTCGTGGACATCACTGGACAGAGAGGGACCTCAGGTAAGTATTAGGGGGGCTGCTGATTTTTTTTCGTGAAATGTTTCGTGAAAAATTGCTGCTCAAAAAACGTGTCATATAAAAAGTTGCAATGACTACCATTTTATTCCCCAGGGTCTCTGCTAAATGGAATGATATGGAAGTGGATAATAAAATTGGGTAATATATTGCCTTTTTGTGCCCTAAAATGAACCTTGCTGTATTTTTTTTACTGAAATTTTACGCTTGATAAATTGTTGTGTTAACATCATATGACAAAAAAAAAAGCTGGAACTACCACTATTTAATTCTTCAGGGTGTCTACTTTCAGAAAATATTTCATACTTTGGGGGTTTAACCACTTAAGGACCGAGCCTGTATTTCAGACTCTGTGTTTACAAGTTAAAAACACATTTTTTGCTAGAAAATTACTTAGAACCCCAAACATAATAAAAATAAATGCTAACACCCTACAGAATAAAATGGCGGTCATTGCAATACTTTTTGTCACACTCTATTTGCGCAGCGGTCTTACAAGCGCACTTTTTTGGGGGAAAAAAATTCACTTTTTTTAATAAAAAAATAAGACAACAGTGAAGTTAGCCCAATTTTTTTTTATATTGTGAAAGATAATGTTACACCGAATAAAATGATACTCAACATGTCACGCTTTAAAATTGCGCCCGCTCGTGGAATGGTGTCAAACTTTTACCCTTAAAAATCTCCATAGGTGACATTAAAAAAAAAATTCTACAGTTTGCATGTTTGGCGTTACAGAGGATGTCTAGGGCTAGAATTATTGCTCTTGCTCTTATGATCTCGGCGATACCTCACTTGTGCGGTTTGAACACCATTTTCATATGCGGCCGCTAATCATGTATGCGTTTGCTTCTGCGCACAAGCTCGTCGGGTTCGGGGCACTTAAACACATGTTTTATTTTACTTTATTTTATTCATTTTAAAACTGTTAAAAAAAAAATGGGTTACTTTTATTCCTATTTCAAGGAATGTAAACATCCCTTGTAATAGAAAAAAGCATGACAGGTCCTCTTATATATGAGATCTGGGGTCAAAAATACTTCACATCTCATATTTACACTAAAATGCAATGAAAAAAAAAAATATTGTCATTTGAGTAAATGACAAGAAAAAAATGTCCCTTTAAGACGTATGGGCGGAAGTGACGTTTTGACGTCGCTTTCGCCCTGCTATGGTATGGAGACGGGTGGGGGCCATCTTGCCCTGACTCGTATCCATACCCAGCCACTGACAGGTCCCGATCGGACCCGGTCCGAAGCTCTGTGACCGCGCCTGCGGGACCCGATCGCTGCCGGTGTCCCGCAATCGGTCACCGGAGCTGAAGAACGGGGAGAGGTGAACGTAAACACAGCTTCCACGTTCTTCATTGTGGCACTGTCAGGCGGCGTACACACGTACGAGAACCTCGACGGGCGGAACACATCGTTCCGCCCGTCGAGGCTCTCGGCCGGCCGTCGAAATCTGCGACCCGCCCGTCGGGAATGGCAACCAGCCATTCATCCAGGCGGGCCGTCGAGCAAATAGAGAGCCTGCTCTCTATTCGCTCGACGGGATTCCCGACGGGCGGGGCGAGCAGAGAGCGTACACACGGCCGAGGTTCTCGCTGGAATGCAGCTCCCAGCGAGGTTCTCGCTGGTTTCTAGCGAGAACCTCGGTCGTGTGTACGCCGCCTCAGTGATCGTCTGTTCCCTGATATAGGGAAAGACGATCATTGACGTCCAGCCCCGCCCCCCTACAGTTAGAAACACATATGAGGTCACACTTAACCCCTACAGCGCCCCCTAGTGGTTAACTCCTAAACTGCAATTGTCATTTTTACAGTAACCAGAGCATTTTTATAGCACTTTTCGCTGTGAAAATGACAATGGTCCCAAAAATGTGTCAAGATTGTCCGAAGTGTCCGCCATAATGAGACAGTCACAAAAAAAAAAAACGCTGATCGTCGCCATTACTAGTAAAAAAACTAATTATTAATAAAAATGCCATAAAACTATCCCCCGTTTTGTAAACGCTATAAATTTTGCGCAAACCAATCGATAAACGATTTTTTTTTTTTTTTACCAAAAATAGGTAGAAGAACACGTATCGGCCTAAACTGAGGGGAAAAAAATGTATATCTTTTTTGGGGATATTTATTATAGCAAAGAGTAAAAAATATTGCATATTTTTTTTTCTAAATTGTCGCTCTATTTGTGTTTATAGTGCAAAAAATAAAAAACGCAGAGGTGATCAAATACCACCAAAAGAAATCTCTATTTGTGGCGGAAAAAAGGACGCCAATTTTGTTTGGGAGCCACATCGGGCGACCGCGCAATTGTCCATTAAAACGACGCAGTGCCGAATCGCAAAAAGGGGCAAGGTCCTTAAAGCGGAGCTCCAGCCGCGATTTTTTTTTTTTTAAAGTCAGCAGCTACTAACAGTGTAGCTGCTGACTTTAAATAATGACACTTACCTTGTCCTACTTGCCCGCGCTGATGGGCCCCCCGATGCCGGTCCCACGATCGCTCCAGGGTCCCGCGCCGCCATTCACACTATGGGAAACAGGCAGTGAAGCCGTACAGCTTCACTGCCCATTTCCTACTGCGCCTGCGTGAGTCTCACGCTGGCTTGTGAATGGGCGCGCTGCTCTCTGAGAACACACACAGTTCCCAGGAAGCAGCGCGCCCCATTCACAAGGAGAAGGACAAGAAGAGAAGACACCGCGGTGTGGAAGAGGCAGATTACGGACTTCCGCATAGCAACAGGTATTTCGGGTGAGTATTTTTTTTTTTCAGGTTTTTTTTATTTAATTTTTTTAAACAACATGGGAAAATTTTGTTTTCCTGGGTGGCTTTAACCTGCATAATGGTCCGGGTCTTAAGTGGTTAAACTGCCGACGTATATATGTACAGGAGCCGGTCGGCAAGTGTAATCTTCAGGCCCTACGTGATTTTTTTTTTAAAAAACAAAAAAAAACGCAGAAAAAGCTTCAGCGGCAAAAGACTTAGTTTGCTGCGGCGCCGTTCACCAGTAACAAAAATTGCAATTTTTTACATATATTTTTTTTGGCCTTTTGCATACAGTATCAGTGCTGTTGTACTCCTCCAGCCTCTGTTGGCCACTTCCTGTCTACTTGCGCTCACCCAGTACCATAGACGTGCGATAGGCACCTTGGCCATGTGATGACAGGCTGACGACCCCTTGAGACAAAGGGTGCTTTTTAAGAATTGGCGAACCGGCTTTACGCCTAGAAATAGGTTAATTAATCCAGGCCAGGAAAAAAAAAAAAAAAGAAGCAGATTCCCCCAAGGCTCTGTCACATTTGCTGCTGCTGAGTAAACAGCAGATGTCTCTGTTGTACAGCATCTGCCTGTCTCTCCTCCTCCTCGCTCGGGCACATTACTGTACATCAAGAGGATAAGTACTGGTAATGAAGCCCTTTCAGTAGAGAGAAATAGGTTAATAGCATTGTTTATACGCCGGCCGGCCAGAGCCGCTATAATGTTACTCTTAAGGCTGAAACAACGCTAACCGCGTTATACGCTTCACGTGCTTTTTCCGAAGAGATCTTTTAAAAAGTTGCAAGATAGACAAAGAGCTGAGAGTCACCATATCCTGGCACTCAACCTATTCCATATACAGCAACCGGCGAGGAGATAATAGGATTTCTAAATTGGATGTATAGTGGTTTCCTACATATTTATTATGGTCAGAACTTAAAAAATATATATATATTTTTGGTTGTGTGAATATGAAATGTTGCAACATATTTTATCTTATTTAGGTAGTTTTTTAATCCTGACACTAGGTGGAGCTGTAGTCCCTTTTTTACATGTGTAGCGTTGTATCACTCACAGATACCCTGAAAGAATGCCCATTGTTTATGGAAACTGAATGGGTTTGTTTACAATTGGGGGGGGGGGGGGTGGTAAAAACACACGGCTGAGCTACAGCAAGGAAGACTCTACGCGTTTCACAGGTATAAGCACTGTCCAGTTGTTGTAACATAGGTGTACAAAAATGAAAGATACGGGCAGTAAGTGCGGGAGTACTATATAAAATAAAAAAAAATCATCTCAGCAATTATAAAGTTGAATAATGTTTCGTCATCAGGTGTCGGTCGGTGTATGCCTTGATGAAATGAATTTCACATCAGAGATCCCCTCATCACATCAGAAGCCCCCCTTCATATCAGAGATCACTTATCACATTGGATTCCCCCTTTCACATCAGAGTCTCCCCTTCTCATCAGATGTCAGAGTCCCCCCTCAACATCGGAGCTTCCCCTTTACATCAGATCCCACCTCCCATCACCTCAGAGATCCCCTTTCACCTTAGAGACCCCCATCACATCAGAATCCATTTTCACATCAGAGGCTACCCCATCACACCAGATTCCCCCCATCATATCAAAAGTCCCCTTCTCATCAAAGGTCCCCCATCACATCAGAGATCCCATGCTTCACATCAGATGTCCCCCTATCACATCAGAGATCCCCCACCCTTCGCACCAGAGGTTTCCCCATCACATCAGAGATCCCCCTACTCTTTACATCAGAGGTTTCCCCATCATATCAGAGATCCCCACGCTTCTCATTAGAGGTTCCCTTAATCACATCAGAGATCCCCCACCCTTCACATCAGAGGTTTCCCCATCACATTAGAGATCCCCACCCTTCACATCAGAAGTTTCCCCATCTCATCAGAGACCCCCCATCCTTCACATCAGAGGTTTCCCCATCACATCAGAGATCCCCCACCCTTCACATCAGAGGTTTCCCTATCACATCAGAGATCCCCCTACTCTTTACATGAGAGGTTTCCCCATCATATCAGAGATCCCCCACCCTTCACATCAGAGGTTTCCCTATCACATCAGAGATCCCCCTACTCTTTGCATGAGAGGTTTCCCCATCATATCAGAGATCCCCCACCCTTCACATCAGAGGTCCCCCTATCACATCAGAGATCCCCCACCCTTCACAGCAGAGGTCCCCCTATCACATCAGAGATCCCCCACCCTTCACATCAGAGGTTTCCCCATCACATCAGAGATCCCCCACCCTTCTCATCAGAGGTTTCCCCATCACATCAGAGATCCCCCTACTCTTTACATCAGAGGTTTCCCCATCATATCAGAGATCCCCCACCCTTCACATCAGAGGTCCCCCTATCACATCAGAGATCCCCCACCCTTCACATCAGAGGTTTCCCCATCACATCAGAGATCTCCCACCCTTCACATCAGAGGTTTCCCCATCACATCAGAGATCTCCCACCCTTCACATACAAAAAAAAACACCCTTCACATCAGATGCCCCCCTCTATATCAGAGGCCCACCATCATGTCAGAGGTCACTCTATTATATGAGGGGTCCCCATCATGTCAGGGGTCCCCCTTCACATCAGAGTCACCCCTTGACATTAGAGCCCCGCCCCATACATTACAACCCCCCCCCCCCCCAACACTGGGTAAACTTGGTCCCATGCTTATGGCACCCCAGGGGAACCCAGACAGCACTCTATTTGAGGAACCCTGGTCTTAGTAGTAATCCCATATGGTAAGAGTTTTGGATAAGAAGCTTGCTGGCAATGAAATTGCCTTTTGGTAAAGCTCCGGTACATGCCTTTGTTGTATATGGGCCCTGCATTATTATTGTACATTATTATTGAACCTTCTCAGCAGACACGGATAGCAATAAAGACCTGACAGAGGTTCCTCACCTTCCACATTTCGTCCAAAGCTCTTTGGGTGCTCTTAAAGAGCACCCAATGGTAGCCTCCAATCAGACACCTTCTTTCATCAGCTGCCACAGTAGTGAGGTGTAGAAAGGTGAATTTTGATTGGTCGCGCCAGGTTCCTGCACTTTGCAGATTGCCCATTGCCTTACTGAATGAAGATATTGAAGTTCACAGTGATGAAGGGGGAAGGGGAGGAAACTCCTTTGCTCATTTTCAAGTAAAAATGGGTTAATTTCTGCTCTAAGGCTGTAGGAGGACATCCCTAGAGGCTGAACTAATGAAACCGCTGGTGCTGGATGCAAAACAAATAGATAAATCAATGCTTCAGTTCACCTCGTGTGAGAGGAATGGCCGCCTGTTGCCTAGCAATATAAAGAACATTACTGTCGGCCTCCCAAATCCACTGTAAGCGTTAAGAAAATTTCTAGGATTCATTTATTTATTGGGTCCAAAATAGCAACAAAGCGATAGGGCTGACGCCTGATAAATAAGGACGCGTTCGCCGCCCACCACCATGGGTTCGAGGGTTGCCGTCCAAGCAACCTAATGCGGGAATACACCAGGACAGTTTAAAAAAAAATTAGAATTACGATTCAAATCAAGTTTTTTCTTTTCTGATGGACACAGCGCCGTTCCTAAGAAGGACTTTTTAGAGGAGGCTGCGGCTCCTGCCCGCAGCTCGCCGTGATCCTGGGAAAAGGCCACGGACTAGGCTGAAGGCGCGGCCTCGCCTAAAAAATCCTGCCCGCAGCTCGCCGCGATCCTGGGAAAAGGCCGCTGACCAGGCCGAAGGCGCGGACTTGCCTAAAAAATCCTGCCCGCAGCTCTCCACGATCCTGGGAAAAGGCCGCGGACTAGGCTGAAGGCGCGGCCTCGCCTAAAAAATCCTGCCCGCAGCTCGCCGCGATCCTGGGAAAAGGCCGCTTTTCCCAGGATCGCGGAGGACTAGGCCAAAGCTGCTGCCTCGCCTAAAAACTCCTGCCTGCAGCTCCTTAGGACCGGCACGGTGTCCATCAGTAAAATAAAAAAACTTGATTCGAATCGTGAATCAAGTTTTTTTTTTAAAACTGGCCTGGTGTATTCCCACATTAGGTTGCTTGCATTAGGCCTCAGATCTGCACGATCCTGGGAAAAGGCAGTGGACTAGGCCGAAGGCGCGGACTCGCCTGAAAAATCCTGCCCGCAGCTCGCCACGATCATGGGAAAAGGGCACTGACTTTTGCCAGGATTGTGGCAAGCTGCGGGCAGGATTTTTTTAGGCGAGGCCGCTGCCTTTTTCGAGGATCGCGGCAAACTAGGCCAAAGCTGCAGCCTCGTGACCGGCGTGGTGTCCATCAGAAAAAAATAACTCGATTCGAACCGTGAATGGAGTTTTTTTTTTTTTTTTTAAACTGGCCTGGGGTATTCCCACATTATGTTGCTTGCATTAGACCTCGCCTAAAAAATCCTGCCCGCAGCTCGCCTGTGATCCTGGGAAAAGGCCGCGGACTAGGCCGAAGCCGCAGCCTCGCCTACAAAATCCTGCCCGCAGCTCACTCGATCCTGGGAAAAGGCCGTTTACCCCCGTTCCCATAATAAGCCTCCAACACAACGATTTGGGGGGAGTTTTGTGTAACTCTCTGCTATTATAATACTAAACCAGCTTTATCCATTTTGCCCTGGAAATGCTTTTATAATGGTGGTATAAATTTTACTTGAGAACAACACACTTCTTTTTTCTTACAAATGTATTCAGTTAGAGCTCTTTTAAATACATTTGCATAAAAGCACTTTAGAAGATTTTCAGATTATAACATAAAGTTTTATATTGTATTCTTCAGTGTTTGAAATACACCTATTTATTTCTATAGAGGAGAACCTTTCCAGGACTGGATTAGAGCCGAGAAACATTCAAATGAAGCCCCGCCCACTTAGTTGAACCAAAACAAGTGGAAAAAACCGTGGGACCTCTGATTGCGAGTAACGTGGTTAAAGAGCGTTTCGCAATACGAGCAATTCTTTTTTTTTTAATCATGAGTTTTGTCTCGCAAAACAAGCAGAATTCAATCCTCTGTGGTGTGCAATACTGCATTTGGCCAGAGGTGCGGGGGCGCTGGTGACACTCTGAGCCGTTCGGAAATACTCAAAAACACTTGGAAACACCCCCTCCTGTCCCTTTTCCTCTTCTTTCTGCTGCCCGGGTCCCCCTGTGTACTCCCTTGCTCCTTCCCATTGTTTCAGGATGGAGAAGAGACCGTTAAAAATGTCACACACACACACATGTGTTGGAGCTTTGAGGTGCACACCCAATGCACAGGTGTCAAACACAAGGCCCGCGGGCCGAATCCGGCTCTCTAGGCCATTTTTATGTGGCCCTTGCACCTCTCCTGCAGCTCCAGCTTCTTACTTTCTGCTTTTAAGCAATGCATCACGCTCCTTCCCAGCAGCAGCACGAGGAAAGGGGGCAGGGCCGATCCTAGGCAGGGTGCACAGGGTAAATTGCACCCAGGCGCCTGCAGAGGTGGGGGCGCCGTAGTGCCAGAGTTCTCCCCTCCCTCCTTCTCTCCTTGTTTGTGTCCATCCAGAACTAGTGTTCTGAGCATAGGTGTGTGTCCGTTCAGAACTGATGTGTGAGCATAGGGCAGCCCGTCCAGCCTGGCAGTGCTCGGGGGAGGGGCCGCTCCTTTTCCTGACATTAGAGTTCTAGTTTTCAGTGGCCGCTGAGTGCTGATGTGCAGGAATGAATTCTTAACACTGGGAGTCTGGGATCCCACAATGTCTACAACTCCAGTTGGAATGCCTCCCACTCCCATCTCTATCTCAGGCTGCACAGAGAGAGAATCGAGGTGAGTCACAGTGTTCAGTGTGCTTGAGGATGGCATCCCTTTACACGTGCTCTGGGCTGCCCCTGCTCTAGATGTTTTATGGCATGATGGATTGCATAGGATACACAGCCCCTGCCCATTCCTGTGCCTAGTCTATCTACAGATGTGATGTATAATGAGATGTAAAGGGGAGGAGTTAGTAAAATGACACCGCCCAGGGGGGGGCACCAGAAATATTTCTGCACCCAGGCGCCTGTGACCCTAGGATCGGCCCTGAAGGGGGGTGCACTGCATACTACTGCAACTTTTTGAGATGGGAATGAGGGACAACTATCAGCAAAATTATGCAGGCAAAGGACACACCCTTTGCCACGCCCCCTTTTTTGTACAAAAAAACAAGATTTGTTAAATCCACAAGTGCTTTTTTTTACCACCGCTATTCCATTATATTGGCTCTTGGAATTTACAAATGCAGCAATTTAGAAATCGGGTGAAAGGTTTAGCACTGGGAAACACTTTTTGATAGCTAAAAAGGGAATTCTATATACATCTATATAGATCAGACCAAAATGAGGGACAAATGAGGAGGAATGAGGGACAGAGGGACATTTCTCCAAATCAGGGACAGTCCCTCGAAATCAGGGACAGTTGGGAGCTATGGCACTGTGATGTAAGGGAGAGTGGGGGACTCAAATTCTGATGGTGGGGGGGGGGGCTCTTGACATCTAATGTAAGGGGAGGGGATGTGCTGGACATCTAATCTTACAGATACAACCGGCCCTTTTGAGGGCAATCATCATGCTGATGCGGCCCACAATGAAATTGAGTTTGACACCCTTTGCCCTAATGCAAAAGGCTGCGCACACCTATGAAAACAACTATTATGACTGTGGAAGTAGGGGGTGAAGCGGACCAGTCCTGGGACAAGATCACCCAGTGCCCAGGGCAAAGATGCCAAATTGTGGCAAGCTTATGAGGGGGAGGGGGAGAGAGAGCACAGCCTCCACCTCATCCCAGCTCTCTTCTTCTCTGCTTGCTGCTTTTAGCGCTGGGCTGACAGAAGTAGTGACGCCGCTTTCACTACTCCTGTCAGCCTTATAGTAAAATGGGACCCCTTGTCCCATCGTTGGAGCATCCCTGCCTGGCCCCTCCCACAGCTCTGCTCTCCCTCCTTGTGCATGTGACTGGCCTTGCCTCCACCCCTCTCTGTAGTTTTCTGTAGTGGGTGGCACCTTCTAGGCCCCTCCCACCATTCTGCTCTCCCTGTTTCTGCAGGGTGACTGTTCTTGTCTCTGCCCTTTCTTGTAGTTTTCTGTAGTGGGTGGGGCCTGCTGGGTTTTCTGTAGTGGGTGGAGCCTGCTGGGTTTTCATGACATTTGGTGGAGTAAAGTTCTTTTAAGCTGGCTTATATTTGGAGAGAAAGGAACAGTCACTGTGTGGTCCTACTAAGCAGAAAGCACGGCCTCCCTATACAGCCTTCCCCATATACAGATACAATCAAAGGTAATCAGATTTATTTTTGGGATTTTTAGATCCTAAAACTGGGACAGTAGATTGCTCTAAAACGTAATAGTCTTTGGAACCGACCAGTAAGTATAAATCTGTGTAATATCCACGCATATTGAAACAAACTCATGTTTTCTACTGAAACGCGTTTTATGAGTCACGGATTTTACGATCGGAAAATAATACGATGCGCGGTGTAAGCATAAAGTGTCGTTAAGCAGATGCTGAGACCCTTTCTGTAGGCTAATTATCTGCCTTGTTTTACACCCGCAGCACGCGCTGCACAGACTCCGATCGTGGGTTGCATAATGAAAGCGCGCCAGCAATTCCCACCACATATATGGAGCAAGTGGCTTTACAACACCTAGAAATAGCAGCCGCTCTGATGGATCTGGAAGAGACTTCCCACGTCATTTTGGGAAACTAATAATGTTTATTTTTTTTGTAGAATTGCTCTCTTTATGAGTTTGGTATTTTTATTTTTATTTTTTTGTATTATTTTAAATGTTAAAAAAAATTTATTTATTTTTTAGTTTGTAGAATTTCTCTCTTTATGAGTTTGGTATTTTTATTTTTATTTTTTTGTATTTTAAATGTTAAAACATTTTTTTTATTTTTTTTGTAGAACTGCTCTCTTTATGAGTTTAGTATTTTTTATTATTATTATTATTTTAAATGTTAAAACATTTTTATTTTATTTTTGTAGAATTACTCTCTTTATGAGTTTGGTATGTTTGTTTTTATTTTTTGTATTATTTTAACTGTTAAAACATTTTTATTTTTATTTATTTTTGTAGAATTGCTCTCTAAAGGTGGTTGTATCCCCTTCATGACCAAGGCATTTTTTTTTGCTATTCAGCACTGCGCTGCTCTAATGCCGCGTACACACGGTTGTTTTATGTGATGAAATAAAACGACGTTTTAAAAAACGTCATTTAAAATGATCGTGTGTGGGCAAAACGTCGTTTTATGTCTTCAAAAAAACGTCCAAAGAAAATTCGAACATGCTTTTTTTTTTATGTCGTTTTTCTGAATGTCGTTTTTTGTGTCAAAAAAAATGATGGTTTGTGGGCAAAACGACGTTTAAAATGACGTTTGTAAACCCGCGCATGCTCAGAAGCAAATTATGAGACGGGAGCTTCAATGGAACAGAGTCCTGTCGAAAGTGTCTTACGTAACCGCGCTTTGCAAGAGCATTTCCAGAAAACGATGGTGTGTAGGCAACGTCGTTTTTTAAAATGATGTTTGACCGTGTGTACGCGGCATAACTGGCAGGCATGCAACGCTGTACCCAAATGAAATATATATAATTTTGTTTTTGTTTTTTATAAAATAATGCTTTATTTAATCACCACAGTTTTTTTAATTTATTTTTATTATATAAATAATTATAAAAAAAAAAGAATATTTTCTACCTTCTGTTATTTTTATTATTATTATTATTATACAGGATTTATATAGCGCCAACAGTTTGCGCAGCGCTTTACATCAGGGAAGACAGTACATTCACAATACAAATCAATACAGGAGGGTTATACAACATATCCAATAAAAATGTAAACACAGCTTCAGGCATGGGCCCCCTGGAGGGGGGGGGGGGGTGGTGCTGCCGCCTCAAATTGAGAAATGGGGGGGCTGCCGCGAATTAAGAAAATTGAGAAGCGGGGGCCCTTTACAAAAAAAATAAATATATATATATATATATATATATATATATATATATATAAAGGGGGGTTGCCATCCGGGGCCCTGGGAACCTCTGGGCCCTTTAATAAAAATAAAAAATAAAACAATAAATTATAAAAAAAGGGGGGGTGCCATCTGGCGCCCTTGGGGACCTCTGAGCCCTTTAATACATTTTTTTTTAAAAAGATATAAAAAATAAATAAAAAAAAGGTGGGTTGCCATTCAGGGCCCTGGGAACCTCTGAGCCCTTTAATAATATAAAAAATAGAAAGTTAAGAAATAAAAGTTAAAAAAATACATATAAAATATATATAATTTTTTTAAATAAAAATAAAATAAAAAAAGAGGGGTTGCCATCTGGAGCCCTTGGGACCTTAAGGCCTCTTGGGACCTCTGGGACCTTTAATAATATATATATATATATATACACCGTATTTATCGGGGTATACCGCGGGTCGGCGTATAACGCGCACCCCAAGCCTAGAAGCGAAGTTTAAGAAAAAAAAATACTTACATTTTGAATGCCCGTCGTCGGTGTTCGTCTGCTGTCTTGCCCGGCGTCCATCGGCGGCCTTGTCCGGCGTCCGTCTGCGGCCTTGGAGGTGTCCTCTCGTTTTCTCTAGGCTGTCTCTGAGCTCAGAGCGCGCTGTCTCTGAGCTCCGCGGACATAGACCAAGCCGAGCCGAGTGTACCCGTGTGTACTGCGCACTCGGCTAGGCTCGGCCACGCTCGGCTCCTCGCGCATAAAAGCTAGGAGGCGGGACAGGGCGTGACCGCGAGCGGAGCCGGGCGAGGCCGAGCCTAGCCGAGTGCGCAGTACACTCGGGTACACTCGGCTCGGCTCGGTCTATGTCGGCGGCGTTCATAGTCAGTGCGGATCGGCGTATAAAGCACACCCACGATTCCCCCTTGATTTTAAGGGGAAAAAAGTGTGCGTTATACACCGATAAATACGGTATATAAAATAAAAAAACATATTTTTTTTTTTATATTTTTTTTCTTAAAAAGGGGGGTTGGCATCCAGGCCACTGGGGACCTCCGGGCCCCTTTACAGGTTTACTGCCTGTACCCCCCTGATGGCGGCCCTGGTAGCAGCAAACCCATGGAACCTCATCCCCAAAAATGAGTTCCAGTTTAGGAAATGAGAACTATGTTGGGCACACGCCCATTTACACAAAATATATATTTGCAGAGTTTCCCTTTAGCTGTGTATTTAGCTGTGTATTTCGAACAGATGCACAGCGAGAGGAAAGTCCAAGAAAACAAATAGACGGCCATTAATAGATTTGTAAGCAGAAGTAAATATTGATCAGTTGTGAATCACACGGTGCTATGAGAAGGTAAAGAATATTTTCTCATTAGAGGAGAACCATCTGCATTGTTTTATAGTAAACTTACCGACAGACTGTCATTATATTCGGTGTTTTTTCTTGCTAATAACAAGATTTCCTCCCATGCAATGTACATTTTTTTCACTTAAAGTGATACTAAAGGTTCAAATTTTATTATTTAAAGTGGAGGTCCTCCTAAAAAAAAATATACAGAGTATAAGCCGAGTTTTTCAGCACATTTTTTTTGTGCTGGAAATGCCCCCCTCGGCTTGTACTCGAGTCACCTTTTTGCGCCTGATCTCGCGGAGTTTGGGGACCTGGTACCGGCTGTCCGTAGGTCCGCTGAACCCCAAACTTGGCACACATGTAGCCCCACTCTTCCTCTACAAGTGTGCAGAGTTTTTTGTCCAGGGGACCTACGACCGGGGAGCACCGATTTTTCCATAGACTCCCATGTTAAACGGTAATTTCTCTGGTAAATTTGGGGACCCAGTACTGGCCAGCTGTAGGTCCTCTGGACCCGAAACTTGGCACACATGTAACCCCATTTCTCCTCTATAAGTGTGCAAAGGTTGTTATCCAGGGGACCGCAGAGCACAGATTTTTCAAAGCCGGGCACCCCTTCCATAGACTCCCATGTTAAACTGTCATTTCTCCGGTGACTTTGGAGAACCGCCGGTACCGGGCAGTCGTAGGCCACAGTGGGAAAAGTTTAAACTTGTGTCCATGGGCGTCCCTTTCTTCAAACGCTAGCGGGGGGGTTAAAAGCACCCCGCTAGCAGCCGGATAGTGCACCTAAAATGATGGTAAAGCGCCGCTTTTTAGCGGCAGTGTGAAAAAGCTCTTGAGATAATTCAGCTTCACTCCATGCCCATATAAATATAGCCTAGAGAATGTACAGACCCCCCCTTCAGCACAGGTAGATCCCCCTTCAGCAAAGATGGACCCCCCCTTCAGCACAGACCCCCCATTCCACACAGGTGAACTCCCCCATTCTGCACAGACCCCTCTATTCAGCACAGATGGACCCCCCATTCTGCACAGACCTCCCATTCCGCACAGACCTCCCATTCCGCACAGACCGCCCATTCCGCACAGACCCCCCCATTCCGCACAGACCCCCCATTATGCACAGACCCCTCCATTCAGCACAGACCCCCCTCTTCAGCACAGATGGACCCCCTTTAAGTACAGACCCCCCCTTCAGCACAAATGGACCCCCCTTCAGTACAGACCCCCCTTCAGCACAGATGGAGCTCCCATTCAGCACAAACCCCCCCTTCAGCACAGATGGACCCCACCCCCATCCCATTCAGTACCTCAGATCAGCACAGCACACCAGGTTCCCTCCCCCTGTGTACGCTGGAGAGGGAGGTGGCTTCACTCTGCTCGCTCTGCCTGTGTGACAGCCGGCCAGGGAACACTCAGACAGACAGCGGCCGCGAGAGAAGGGGATGGTTGGTCAGGTGCAGTGGTGTCACCCCACACCAGACCACCCCCTCCCCCTCTTGCAATGCCACGGCCAGCTGCTCGCCTCTCTCTCCCTGTCCTAACCTGCCTGCCACCGCATCGCTGTCACTGCTTCCGTCGCGGAGGGGTGTCTTCACTCTTTAAGACCTTTTTGACTCTGGGGGGGGGGGGGGGGGGCAATTGCCCATGCTTGTGTCTGAATACTAAGTTAGAAATCCCTTGCACACTTAGGGCCAGATTCTCTATGAATTCCGGCGGCGTAGCGTAAGCCATTTACACTACGCTGCCGCATCGTACTAGAGCAAGTGCTTTAATCTCAAAGCACTTACTCCGTAGTTTTCGCCGGCGTCGCGTAAATCGCCCAGCGTAAACCCGCGCAATTCAAATGGGGCGGCTTGTATTTAAATTAAGCGCGCCCCCGCGTCGAACGAACTGCGCAGCTCACGTCGGAAAGCGTCGTTGAAACCGACGTCAAAACGACGTGAGCGTCATTTACGCAACTCCCTATTCGCGAACGAGTTAGTAAAACGACGTAAGCGACGGAAAAAGCCGACGCTGACCCGACGCCATACTTAACATGGCATCCGACGGCACCCGACGGCATCCGACGGGACTTCGTAAGGTTACTCCACATAGAAGCTGGGGTAAACTTACGCGGACGAAAACGACGTACGCGACGGCGTAAAAGCGATCGGGAATCGGCGTACTACCTCATTTGCATAGGCAAATGAGAAAACAACGTAAAGGCCACCTAGTGGCCGGAGTTGTCATTACACCCACGATCCGCAAGTGTAATGGTTTTACACTTGTCGGATGTTGCAGCGTATCTATGCCAAAGTGATGCTAAGCATCACGCGCATAGATACGAGGCAAAAAAAAACGGCGATACGACGGGGTATCTGAGATACTCCGTCGTATCGCCGCTGAGAATCTGGCCCTCCCTGTATCAGACCACATATGGTCACAGTGTGGGTGGGCGCAGCGTGGTGCGGTGGCAAATATACACACTCTGTAATTGAAAGAACTGCCAATCAAGTTCTTTTTAACCTCCTCCTCCCTGTGGTCGAGGTAAAGATATTTTAGAGACAAAATGGAAAAAGCACAGTAGACCTGTAAGGCCGCGCACACACGATCGGTCAAAACCGATGAAAATAGACTGAAGGCCCGTTTAATCGGTCCAAAGCGATCGCGTGTGGGCCCCTTCGGTCAGTTATCCTTCGGTCAAAAAAAAGAGAACTTGCTTTAAAATTTAACAGATGGACGGCAAAATTTAACCGATGGACGCCAAAAGCGATCGTTAGTATGCAAAAGCATCGGTTTAAAAATCCGCGCATGCTCAGAATCAAGTCGACGCATGCTTGGAAGCATTGAACTTCGTTTTTTTTCAGCACGTCGTTGTGTTTTACGTCACCGCGTTCTGACACGATAGTTTTTTTTAACTGATGGCGTGTAGGCACCATCAGACCATCATTCAGCTTCATCGGTTAACCGGTGAAAACGGTCCTTTCGAACCGTTCTCATCGGATGGACTGATCGTGTGTACGCGGCCTAACAGGTATAAAATGTGAAAAATAGGTGAATTTGGCCTTCAGAAGCGAGGAAAAATATCCGTCTGAAGTGAGATCTTCCCAGTTGGTTAGCCGAGGTGACATGTGCATAGATTTGATATACGGCGCCATTTAATACCTTTCAATACTGCGGTGTTCATATGTGCATCGCATGGCCTTGAGCGGGAAGCTCTATAGTTTTAATGCGTTCTCACAGTGGGGCTTACTGTACCTTCGTACAGAGACATCTGTTAGGCCGGGTAACAGATGCATTCATTTATTCTTCAGGAAGGGAACAGAGGAGCTCAACGATATATTTTTGGGGGATGAATAAGTTGGCAGAGAAAATAGTCGCGGCTTTAAATGATGAACACACCGTATTAAAAAATCCTCGCTGTTTGTTTATCGCTTTAAAGTAGGTGTTCCTCTGTGTCCGGTATGAATTAATAAAGTGTGGGTGGGGCCTGCCTGGCCCCTCCCACAGCTCTGCTCTCCCTCCTTGTGCATGTGACTGGTCTTGCCTCCACCCCTCTCTGTAGTTTTCTGTAGTGGGTGGCACCTTCTAGGCCCCTCCCACCATTCTGCTCTCCCTGTTTGTGCAGGGTGACTGTTCTTGTCTCTGCCCTTTCTTGTAGTTTTCTGTAGTGGGTGGGGCCTGCTGGGTTTTCTGTAGTGGGTGGAGCCTGCTGGGTTTTCTGTAGTGGACGGGCCCTGCTGGGTTTTCTGTAGTGGGTGGAGCCTGCTGGGTTTTCTGTAGTGGACGGGCCCTGCTGGGTTTTCTGTAGTGGGTGGGGCCTGCTGGGTTTTCTGTAGTGGGTGGGGCCTGTTGGGTTTTCTGTAGTGGGTGGAGCCTGCTGGGTTTTCTGTAGTGGACGGGCCCTGCTGGGTTTTCTGTAGTGGGTGGGGCCTGCTGGGTTTTCTGTAGTTGGTGGAGCCTGCTGGGTTTTCTGTAGTGGACGGGCCTTGCTGGGTTTTCTGTAGTGGACGGGCCCTGCTGGGTTTTCTGTAGTGGGTGGGGCCTGCTGGGTTTTCTGTAGTGGGTGGGGCCTGCTGGGTTTTCTGTAGTGGACGGGCCTTGCTGGGTTTTCTGTAGTGGACGGGCCCTGCTGGGTTTTCTGTAGTGGGTGGGGCCTGCTGGGTTTTCTGTAGTGGGTGGGGCCTGTTGTGTTTTCTGTAGTGGGTGGGGCCTGCTGGGTTTTCTGTAGTGGGTGGGGCCTGTTGGGTTTTCTGTAGTGGGTGGAGCCTGCTGGGTTTTCTGTAGTGGACTGGCCCTGCTGGGTTTTCTGTAGTGGGTGGGGCCTGCTGGGTTTTCTGTAGTTGGTGGAGCCTGCTGGGTTTTCTGTAGTGGACGGGCCTTGCTGGGTTTTCTGTAGTGGACGGGCCCTGCTGGGTTTTCTGTAGTGGGTGGGGCCTGCTGGGTTTTCTGTAGTGGACGGGCCTTGCTGGGTTTTCTGTAGTGGACGGGCCCTGCTGGGTTTTCTGTAGTGGGTGGGGCCTGCTGGGTTTTCTGTAGTGGGTGGGGCCTGTTGTGTTTTCTGTAGTGGGTGGGGCCTGCTGGGTTTTCTGTAGTGGGTGGGGCCTGCTAGATTTTCTGTAGTGGGTGGGGCCTGCTAGGTTTTCTGTAGTGGGTGGGCCCTGCTGGGTTTTCTGTAGTGGGTAGAGCCTTCTCTGCTTTCTGTAAGTGGGTGAAACCTGTTGGACCCCCTCCCATCGCTCTGTTCTCACTCCGTATGCAGGGTGACTGGTCTTGTTTCTGCCCCTCCTGTAGTTGTCTGTGGGTGGAGCATGCTGGACTTTCTATAGTGGGTGGAGTCTGCTGCATTTTCTGTAGTGGGTGGGGCCTGATAAGTTTTCTGTAGTGGGTGGGGCCTGCTGGATTTTCTGTAGTGGGTGGGGCCTGCTGGGTTTTCTGTAGTGAGTGGGGCCTGCTGGGTTTTCTGTAGTGGATGGAGTCTGCTGGGTTTTCTGTAGTGGATGGAGTCTGCTGGGTTTTCTGTAGTGAGTGGGGCTTGCCGGATTTTCTGTAGTGGGTGGGGCCTGCTGGGTTTTCTGTAATGGGTGGCGCCTGCTGGATTTTCTGTAGTGGGTGGGGCCTGCTGGGTTTTCTGTAGTGGGTGGAGTCTGCTGGGTTTTCTGTAGTGGATGGGGCCTGCTGGGCTTTCTGTAGTGGGTGGAGCCTGCTGGACTTTCTGTAATGAGTGAAACCTGTTGGACCCTCCCATCGCTCTGTTCTCACTCCTTATGCAGGGTGACTGGTATTGTTTCGGCCCCCTCCTGTAGTTGTCTGTGGGTGGAGCCTGCTGTGTTTTCTGTAATGGGTGGAGCCTGTTGGGTTTTCTGTAGTGGGTGGAGTCTACTGGGTTTTCTGTAGTGGGTGGAGTCTGCTGGTGTTTCTGTAGTGGGTGGGGCCTGCTGGGTTTTCTGTAGTGGGTGGGGCCTGCTGGGTTTTCTGTAGTGAGGGGACCTGCTGGGTTTTCTGTAGTGGGTGGGGCCTGCTGGGTTTTCTGTAGTGGGTGGAGTCTGCTGGGTTTTCTGTAGTGGGTGGGGCCTGCTGGGCTTTCTGTAGTGGGTGGAGCCTGCTGGACTTTCTGTAATGGGTGAAACCTGTTGGACCCTCCCATCGCTCTGTTCTCACTCCTTATGCAGGGTGACTGGTCTTGTCTCTGCCCCCTCCTGTAGTTGTCTGTGGGTGGAGCTTGCTGGGCTTTCGGTAATGGGTGGAGCCTGTCGGATCCCTCCCACCGCTCTGCTCTCTGCACAGGCTCTGTACAGCACTGTGATGATGTCACGGCTACTTTCACAGAGTAAAAACCGGGTTCTCAAAGGCTTTTTAATGCACATAAAGTGAACGCATTGTATATCCTTAATGCCTTTTGGAATATATACATCCAGATGAAAGTTCAAAATTAAAAATGGCTGACAGGCTCACTCTAAAGAAGCTGTAAAAATGGTGTTTGCCTTGTACTTTGACTTACAGCCGACCCAGCATTAATTTTATGACAAATTTTGCTGAAAGATAAATATAAAAGTGGTAATAGCGAATTCCCAGGGCTCATAAACGGGGGACAGAGCGGAAACACTGCCGACTTATTTAATGTTCCTCTTGTATGGTGAGTGGTCCCTTTGGTGCCTCGTGGAAAAGTTTAGCCGGAGAGAATTTTCAAACTTTGGAATGCGATGAAATGACGGAACGCACCAGTGACCGCCAAACACGCGCCGCCGTCTGCATATCTTTATGTCATCCCGACTCGCTTAACAAGACTTCTTCATCTCAGAAAGTAAAAAAAACGAAAGAAGAATGTTTCCTAAGAACTGATACATTTCATTCAGCCCGATACCTTAAAGCCGTATTATTCCCCAAAAACAAACATTTATTATATTGCATCTTACCGATTCTTAGATGTGATGGCTGCATTTGTTTTCTTTTTTTTGTTTAACCCTGCAAGGTAAAGGCATAATGTGCTAGTATGCATCACACACTAGCACATTATGAACTACGTACTTTAGAACAAAGCCCCCCAGCACCACACTGTCACAGCTGATGGGGCTTCCATTTTCACCCACCCATCTGATTGGCTGTGCCACTAGGGTGACCACGTGTCCCGGATTGCCCGGGACAGTCCCGCATTTTGCAGACACCTTCATTCCAGGACAGTGTCCCGGAATGAAACTGACACAGCCACCCCCCCGGGCAAATATGATGCCCCAAAAAAGGCCGACACATCACAGCTTTACTCACTGACAGTACTTGTCCTGGCCGGGAAAGCCTGGAGGAGCACAATCCCCGCCCCCTTGCTTGTGATTGGAGAAATCATAAATCCCACCTCTTGTGTCCAATCACTGTGCTGTGATTCGTTACAGCACAAGCTGATTTTTGGGAAGGGAGGGTGTCCCTGAATTGTAGTCTGGAAATGTGGTCACCCTATGTGCCACGATGATGTCACTCCCCGCGCATGAGCAAGTTTAGGAGATATTCACTATACCTGCAGCATAGGCGTGCGCACAGGGTGTGCCAGGTATGCCTGGGCACACCCTAATGACCCTGTGCTGTGCAGATTCCCCCTGCTACTTGGCTGTAAAGAAAGGAACTGGGGAATGTCTGTCCTCAGTCCCTTTTCTCTGTCTCAAAAGTGACCGCAAAAACAGGTCCGCTGGAGGTTTGTTGTAAAAAAGTCTGATCGTGTGTATGGGCCTTAACACTAACATCTAACAATCCCCTCCCCCCGCCACTGATAATGCTGATGTCCAAAGGTGCCCCCTGTGCTCCTTCATCCAGAGTGGGGACGCTGTAATACAGGAGGTGTGTTCCTGGCCAGATCATTAAGTGATAAGAGTCGGGGGATAAAGGCCTAAAAAAAGTAAATGAATGCAGCCACCACATCTAATAATTGTCAAGCTGCAATATATTACATTTTTGGTGTTGGGTTTAATACCGCTTTAAATACCCACAGCGCCCCCCCACAATGGTGGAAATGTGACTTTTGTGACCCCGGTCGTTCCCCAGTTCTGGAAGTCTCAGCAGACTTCGGGTGTCCAGGTCTCAGCAGCAAAGTTAACCGCATCCCGCACGCCGCACACCGCCCACCCATTGCAGATATACGTCTGCAGCATGGCACGTGCAGGCAGAAGGACGTACCTGTACGTCCCCTTTAAGAAACGGTCGTTGTGGGCACGTGCAGGCAGAAGGACGTACCTGTACGTCCCCTTTAAGAAGCGGTTGTTGTGGGCACGTGCCCGCTGCGATCTCCATACGCACGCCCGTGGGTTCCGCGGGCATACCCGCAATCGTCTCACAGAGAAAGATAGAACGAGGGGATGTCAGTGTAAACACAACATCTCCCCGTTCTGCCTGGTGACATGTCACTGATCGTCTGTTCCCTGTCATCAGTAACACGATCAGTGACGTGTCACAGCAAGCCACGCCCCCCTACAGTAAGAATCACTCCTTAGGGAACACTTAACCCCTACAGCGCCACCTAGTGGTTAACCCCTTTACTGCCAGTGTCATTATCACAGTAACCGGTGCGTTTTTATAGCACTGATCTTTCAAAAGTGTCCAATGTGTCCGTCATAATGTCGCAGTCACGAAAAAAACCACTGATTGTCACTAGTAAAAAAAATGATAATTATTAAAAATGCCATAAATCTATCACCTATTTTGTAAACGCTATGGGCCAGATTCTCATAGAATTCCGGCGGCGTATCGTTAGCCATTTACACTACGCCGCCGCAACGTACTAGAGCAAGTGCTTTATTCCCAAAGCACTTGCTCCGTAGTTAGCGGCGACGTAGCGTAAATGGCCCAGCGTACGGCCGCGTAATTCAAAGGGGGCGGCTTGTATTTAAATTAAGCGAGCCCCCTGTGCCGATTGAACTGCGCATGCGCCGGCCACGACGAAATCCCAGTGCGTCAAAGGACGTCACATTTTCTCAATGTAAACGATGTAATCGTAGCGTACGCCAGCCCCATTGAGAATCGACGTACGCAAACGGCGTAAACGACGCACAACACGGCGCGGTCCCGAGGCCATACTTAACATGGCATCCTGACGGGACTTCGTAAGGTTACTCCACATATTAGCAGGGATAACCTTACGCGGACGAAAACGACGTTAACCACGATGGGGCGGCGTAAAAGCGTTCGGGAATCGGCGTATTAGCCTCATTTGCATAGGCAAATGAGAAAACAACGTCAAGGCCACCTAGTGGTCGGAGTTGTCATTACATCTACGATCCGCCAGTGTAATTGTTTTACACTTGGCGGATCTTCACCGGTATCTATGCGTAAGTGATTCTAGGAATCACACGCATAGATACACGGGCAAAAAAACGGCGCCTCTGAGAATCTGGCCCTATAACTTTTGCGCACACCGATCAATAAACGCTTATTGCCATTTTTTTTACCAAAAATATGTAGAAGAATACGTATCGGCCTAAACTGAGGTAAAAAATATGTTTTTTATATCTTTTTTGGGGATATTTATGATAGCAAAAAGTAAAAAATATTGCATTTTTTTCAAAATTGTCGCTCTATTTTTGTTTATAGCGCAAAAAATAAGAACCGCAGAGGTGATCAAATACCACCAAAAGAAAGCTCTATTTGTGGGGAAAAAAGGACGCCAATTTTGTTTGGGAGCCACGTCGCACGACCGCGCAATTGTCAGTTAAAGTGACACAGTGCCGAATCGCAAAAAGTGGCAAGGTCCTTAACCTGCATAATGGTCCGGGGCTGAAGTGGTTAAGAGGCGCAGACAGCAGGCAAGGTGCGCTCTACGTTATAGCTATGTGCTAGCCTAGGACTCAATCATTTGAATGTGACAGGTTCTCTTTCACGGAATATAAGAATACGGTATTAGCAGATAAATGCACGCTGGTTTTGTATGGAAGAACGCTGAGCTTTGTTTTAGGATTTCCTCAATGGGGACAGAGGATGGCTCAGTGTCAGAGCCAGATTGAGCTGGCATGGCATTGCCGTATGAAGTGGCAATCGTTGCCCTGTAAGTTCTGAGCTTTGTCTTGGCACTGAAGCCGGTATCAAACGCCAGTGCCACCAAATGAGCGCAATAACATTCGTTCAGTAGCCTTTAGTTCACAAAAAAAGCTGGAGCCACTTCATGAATCCCGAGGAAGGCAAGCCGGTCCTTGTGTCGGGAGTCAATTGTATCCAATGATTGCATTAAAGCTTTGTGAGCTCTCGCTTCTGAATAATGCCCGGTAGGCATGTGCATTTCGTTTCGTTCCGAATCGAAATTCGGATGAATTTTGCATTATTCGGACATTCGGATGCATACGAATTCCCGAATTGCTATATTAGCGAAAAATTTCGACCGTTTTCGGAATTCGTTCGTTTTCGACCGAATTTCGAAAAAAAAATGGTCGAAATCGAAAAAAAATGTTTTTCGAATTGCGAATCGAATACCCGCGGACTAAATTCGATCGGAATTCGAAAAAAAAAAAAAAATTCGAATTTAATTCGAAAAAAATTCGATTCGAAAAGAGACTATTTGTTTTCTAATCTGGTTGAAATATTTTCGATTTCGACCGTTTTTTTCCGAAATTCGGTCGAAAACGAACGAATTCGAAAACGGTCGAAATATTTTAGATTTCGACCGGATTTTTCGAAATTCGGTCGAAAACGAACGAATTCCGAAAACGAATTCAACACATGTAACGAACCTAACTTAACGAAATTTATTAAATGACGAATTGAAACGAAACGAAACGAAACTAATTTTTCACTTTTGCACATGCCTAATGCCCGGGCAATCCGGACGAAGAATCAGTGGGAGGAATAGTGCCTCATCATTGGTGTCAGTGGGAGGAATAGTGTCCCATCATTGGTGTCAGTAGGAGGAATAGTGTCCCATCATTGGTGTCGGTGGGAGGAATAGTGTCCCATCATTGGTGTCAGTGGGAGGAATGGTGTCCCATCACTGGTATCAGTGTAAGGAATACTGTCCCATCATTGGTATCAGTGGGAGGAATAGTGCCTCATCATTGGTGTCAGTGGGAGGAATAGTGTCCCATCATTGGTGTCAGTAGGAGGAATAGTGTCCCATCATTGGAGTCAGTGAGAGGAATAGTGCCCCATCATTGGTGTCAGTGGGAGGAATGGTGTCCCATCACTGGTATCAGTGTAAGGAATACTGTCCCATCATTGGTATCAGTGGGAGGAATAGTGCCTCATCATTGGTGTCAGTGGGAGGAATAGTGTCCCATCATTGGTGTCAGTAGGAGGAATAGTGTCCCATCATTGGAGTCAGTGAGAGGAATAGTGCCCCATCATTGGTGTCAGTGGGAGGAATAGTCTCCCATCACTGGTATCAGTGTAAGGAATAGTGTCCCATCATTGGTATCAGTGGGAGGAATAGTGCCTCATCATTGGTGTCAGTGAAAGAAATAGTGTCCCTTTACTGGTGTCAGTGGGAGGAATAGTGTCCCATCATTGGTGTCAGTGGGAGGAATAGTGTCCCTTTACTGGTATCAGTGGGAGGAATAGTGTCCCATCATTGGTGTCAGTGGGAGGAATAGTGTCCCATCATTGGTGTCAGTGGGAGGAATAGTGCCCCTTAATAAGTGGGGGGGGGGGGCTTGGGGACCAGCAGGCCCCTTACAGGTGTAATGCAAGAAATAAATAAAATGGTAGGGGAGCCAGCCGGGCCTGTAAGGGGGCCCTGGGGAACATCGGCCCCCTTACAGGTGTAATGCAAAAAATAAATAAATAAAAACCCGGGAGGGGGGCCAGCTGGGCCTGTAAGGGGGCCCTGGGGACCATTATGCCCCTTACAGGTGTAATGCAAAAAAAAATGGGAGGGGTGCCAGCCGGGCCCCTTAGGACCATTGGGCCCCTTACAAGTGTAATGCATGTTCCCCCCTGATGGCGGCCCTGGACGCATGATACCAAACCCCAACTGTCCGGGTGAATCCTGGACAGGTGACAACCCTAGTTCCAGGCCAAGAAGCTACAAAAAAAGCATTACCACCAAAGAACCAGAGAAAGGTCAGCAATGGACATCTCCATACATCACCAGTACAAGCTACAGCGATTATTTCCCATTGGTTGCCTGTTTTTTCTGGCGCTCTACACGCAGCCTTTAGACTTTTTCCTTTATCAAACATTCTTAAAAGATTCTCCTTCACACCAACCAACGATCTAAAGAGAAATTTGAAATGAAAGCGATCCGAGCCTTGACAGCGAAAGGGGGGGGGGGAGGGGAGGGGGGAGCAAACAAACAACGCCGGCCGTCCTTTTTAAATGGGAAAAATACACATCTGAAGTAGTGGAAGTGAAGCCTTTCAGGCCGTCTATTTACAAAATCAGCAACCCCCAAAAAAATAAACTAAATCAAAGAGACGAGCGGAATTGAAGTAAAAGCCCGCTCCGTCTGCCGCGCTAAATTTCCAAAGCGAAAAATCATTTCCACGTATCCGAGGAACAAACAGAAACAGGCAATATTCTCCGGAAAAAAAATCATATTTATGACCGGGAAATAAAAGTTTCCGAATACCTGATATTACTCCGAAAATTGAACACATTGCAGCTTTACATCACGTCTCAGCAGACAAATCTTACCGGGTTGTTTATGCGCCGCTCGTCCGCGCCGCGTCTTTTCCGACCAAAAAAAAAAAAAAAGACATTAATAAGATTGTGTTCAATGTGTATTATTTTCTTATCAGAAGTCTATTCTGACCCCCAAGTTTAGGCTGAAATTTAATGGGCGCCATCTTCTTGTTTTCAACTATTACCGTATATACCCGAGTATAAGCCGAGTTTTCCAGCACTTTTTTGTGTGCTGAAAATGCCCCCCTCGGCTTATACTCGAGTCATCTTTTTGCACCTGATCTCCCGGACTTTGGGGACCCGGTACTGGCCGGCAGTGTGCCAAGTTTTTTGTCCGGTGGACCTATGGCCAGGGAGCACCGATTTTTCAAAGCCGGGCACCCCCTCCATAGACTCCCATGTTAAACGGTAATTTCTCTGGTGATTTTGGGCACCCGGTACCGGCCGGCTGTAGGTCCCCTGCACCCGGAACTTGGCACACACGTCGCCCCATTTTTCCTCTACAAGTGTGCACAATGTGTTGTCCGGGGGACCTATGGCAAGGGAGCACCGATTTTTCAAAGCCGGGCACCCCTTCCATAGGCTCCTATGTTAAACGTCAGTCTAGTCATGGACAGTGAGGCATGGGCACAGTGAGGCATGGGCACAGTGAGGCATGCACATGGACACAGTGAGGCAAAGTGAGGCACAATGAGGCATGGACACAGTGAGGCATGCACATGGACACAGTGATGCATGCACATGGACACAGTGAGGCATGCACATGGACACAGTGAGGCACAGTGAGGCATGGACATGGACACAGTGAGGCATGGGCACAGGGAGGCATGCACATGGACACAGTGAGGCTTGGACATGGACACAGTGAGGCATGCACATGGACACAGTGAGGCACAGTGAGACACAGTGAGGCATGCACATGGACACAGTGAGGCACAGTGAGGCATGCACATGGACACAGTGAGGCATGGGCACAGTGAGGCATAGACACAGTGAGGCATGGGCACAGTGAGTCATGCACATGGACACAGTGAGGCACAGTGAGACACAGTGAGGCATGCACATGGACACAGTGAGGCATGGGCACAGTGAGGCATAGACACAGTGAGGCATGGGCACAGTGAGTCATGCACATGGACACAGTGAGGCACAGTGAGACACAGTGAGGCATGCACATGGACACAGTGAGGCACAGTGAGGCATGCACATGGACACAGTGAGGCATGCACATGGACACAGTGAGGCACAGTGAGGCATGCACATGGATACAGTGAGGCATGGGTACAGTGAGGCATGGGCACAGTGAGGCATGGGCACAGTGAGGCATGCACATGGACACAGTGAGGCACAGTGAGGCATGCACATGGACACAGTGAGGCACAGTGAGGCATGCACATGGACACAGTGAGGCATGCACATGGACACAGTGAGGCATGCACATGGACACAATGAGGCACAGTGAGGCATGCACATGGACACAGTGAGGCATGCACATGGACACAGTGAGTCATGCACATGGACACAGTGAGGCACAGTGAGTCATGCACATGGACACAGTGAGGCACAGTGAGGCATGCACATGGACACAGTGAGGCACAGTGAGGCATGCACATGGACACAGTGAGGCACAGTGAGTCATGCACATGGACACAGTGAGGCACAGTGAGGCATGCACATGGACACAGTGAGGCACAGTGAGGCATGCACATGGACACAGTGAGGCACAGTGAGGCATGCACATGGACACAGTGAGACATGGACACAGTGAGGCATGGACACAGTGAGGCATGGACACAGTGAGGCATGGACACAGTGAGGCATGGACACAGTGAGGCATGGACACAGTGAGGCATGGGCACAGTGAGGCATGGGCACAGTGAGGCACGCACATGGACACCGTGAGGCACAGTGAGGCATGCAGATTGACACCCTATGTTTTCCCAGTTTTTGTGGTAAAATTAGGTGCCTCGGCTTATATTCCGGTTGGCTTATACTCGAGTATATACGGTACCTTGTATTGTACTTTTTTATTTTTTTACTGTTACGGACCACTGAGAAGTGTAATTTTAGTAAATATTACAGAATTGTAGCTGAACATCAGGCAAACAGACAAATGAAATCCATAGAAGAGATCCGTTTACCTGCCAAAGACTTTGCGTTTCTCTCCACAGTCCTCTCTGGCAGGGCAGGTGACCTGGTTTTCCTCTACTACATTTCCGTCATTGGCAGTAATTACGCCCCATTGTTGGTGTCTTAGGGCCACATCTGAGCCCCGGGCCACAGTTTGGGGGCCCCTGCCCTATACCATATCCTGGATCACGGAGAACCTTCACAGACAGACTGTCCATGAGAGGCTGTGGGACGCAGACAACAATAAAAACTTGAGCGAGGCTTTAACCCCTCACTACCCAAACACTAGAGAATAAAGTCTTTTCTAGAGATACACTTTAGTTTTTTTCCGCCATGAGCCCAGATCCTTCTACAGAGAGAAGTCATCTGTCTATTGGCTCATCTTCATCCATTTACAGAAATATCTCTTTAATGTCCTTAAAAGTCCAAACTAATGTGTTGTGTTCTCCATGGAAGAGATACGAGCCGCCATTAATCATGAATATTTCAAGTCGCTATCAGCAGGTGGCAGGCAGTCATTACTGACCGAAAATATTTAGTACGATGTTTTCACGCCGTCTGAGAGAATACTTAAATACGTTCCGACATCGCGCTTTTCTTTAGAGCCTTCAATAAACAATGCTAACGGACACAAATTCACCCGAGTCGACACTTTTTTATAACAAAGCCGACATTAAAACCGTTTTATTACACGCGCTGATTGGCGGCGACAACAGCAAGTGTGGAAGTTTGGTTAACAGGCATAGGAACCATTTGGTGGCGTCTCAATACTTTTGGTAATATAGTGCATCTATCTATATGTCTGTCTATCTATATACACTATGGGCCAGATCCACAAGCAATTACGGTGGCGGATCTCCAAATCCGCCGCCGTAATTTAAAATCTGCGCCGGCGTATCATTGTTTTGTATCCACAAAACAAGATATGCCGTTTTGTTTTTTTGCGTAGATACGCCGTCGTCCTAAAGTGTCCTATTTACGCTGGACGCTAGGGGCGCTTCCACGTCGAATATGCAAATGAGGTAGATACGCCGGTCCACGAACATACGTACGCCCGGCTCAGTGTTTTTACGTCGTTTGCGTAAGCGTAGGTCCGGCGTAAAGTTACCCCTGCTGTATAGAGGCGTACGTAATGTTAAGTATGGACGTCGGGCCAGCGTCGATTTTTTTCGTTGTTCACATCGTTTGCATAAACCGTTCGCGAATAGGGAATTGCGTAAGTTACGCTCACGTCGTTTTCATTGATGTTTTGCGACGTGATTTCACGCATGCGCACTGGGATACGTCCACACCGGCGAATGCGCAGTTAAAAAAAAGCGTTGTTTGCGTCGGGTCATTCATAATTATAATAAAACACGCCCCCCACTAGTAAATTTGAATTACACCCGCCTACGCCAGCCCATTTACGCTACGCCACCGTAAGTTACAGCACCATTTCTTTGTGGATAAGGATACGCCACTGTAACTTACAGTGGCGCAGAGTAAATGGGACACGCCCCCCACTAGTAAATTTGAATTACACCCGCGTACGCCGGCCCATTTACGCTGCCGTAAGTTACAGCGCCATTTCTTTGTGGATAAGGATACGCCGCTGTAACTTACAGCGGCGCAGAGTAAATGGGACACGCCGCGCCGGCGGGGCAGGTATGTGGATCTGGCCCTATATTGTCAAAAGTATTGGGACGCCTGCCTGTCTTAGTACGTAGGGTTCAATATTGAGTTGGCCCCGCCCTTTGCAGCTATAACAGCTTCAACTCTTCTGGGAAGGCCGTCCACAGGGTTTAGGAGGGTGTCTATGGGAATGTTTGACCATTCTTCCAGAAGCGCATTTGTGAGGTCAGGCACTGATGTTGGAAGAGAAGGCCTGGCTCACAGTCTCCACTCTAATTCATCCCAAAGGTGTTCTATCGGGTTGAGGTCAGGACTCTGTGCAGGCCAGTCAAGTTTCTCCACCCCAAACTGGCTCGCCCATGTCTTTATGGACCTTGCTTTGTGCTCTGGTCCTTTGGTGGAGGGGGGGTTGATTATGTATCTGTAATGGTCAGGGGTTAACGCCATTCCACTAACCCACGACAGCTTATCGACACTCCACAATCCAGCAGACAGGACCCATTGGATTTCCCCCAGAAAACGAAAAAAACACAGGTCTGTTCTCTGGTTCCAAACGAAATGAACTTTAATGGTAAACTCAAGCTCTTCTTATACAGTTAGAACCCCCAAGAAACAATGGCTTAACTCCACCCATGACATCATACAATGGGTACTAACGAGCCTCCAATTGTCTGACACAATCCACGTGAGCTAATTACTACAGCTGACAAGTCAGACGTCAAGACTCCGGCTCTTCTCACCTCAATACAATACACATTCCTTTAAAAGCCAGACTGTCTACCAAGCTCCAACCCACATCACCACAGTAGCAGACTTAATTAGCACAATAGACAACAGAATGCAATCACAGCAAGCTTTTATCGTACACTACAGCCAGGTAGCTGGAGGTGATGACATCTTTCAATTAACCTGTTGAATTCAGAATCAAAAAAGATATTCTGAATACATTGTGAATTATCATTACTGTCCCATCTCATGTAATTCAAGATATAATTTCTCAATCATCCTTTGCCCCTAGTGGACATAGGAATACCCTAGACACAAGAGTCATTGGTGAAGCTGAAACAGGAGTACCCCACACCGTTCAAGAGCCTCTGGGTCCCACGGGCCATACAGTTACAGTATCTATCTATCTATCTATCTATCTATCTAACTATCTATCTATCTATCTATCTATCTATCTATCTATCTATCTATCTATCTATCTATCTAGGCAAACAAGGAAAGAGGCGCCTCTGGGTGTAGTATTTTAAAAAGCAAATTTAATTACAAAGCCAAAATCTATCTATCTATCTCTCTATCTATCTGTACGTCTTTCGGTCTGTCTGTCTGTCTGTTCGTCTATCTATCTATCTATCTATCTATCTATCTATCTATCTATCTATCTATCTATCTATCTATCTATCTATATATCTATCTATCCTCTATCTGTCTGTCTGTCTCTATATCTATATGTCGGTCTGTCTATCTATCTATCTGTCTGTCTGTCTGTCTGTCTATCTGTCCGTCCGTCCGTCCATCCATCCATCCATCCATCCATCCATACATCCATACATCTATCTATCTATCTGTCTGTCTGTCTGTCTGTCTGTCTGTCTGTCTGTCTGTCTTCCTATGATCTATTTCTTTGTCTCTGTATTTCCCAGTCTTTTCATCCATCTACATTAGCGGATGATGTGGTTTTCCTCTATTGTATCCCCCCCCCCCCCCCTGTATAACACACACACAGTCACCCCCTCCCAAATCAGCTAATAACAGAGTCCGCTAGCTAACTAATGACACGCTTCCTTGTGCGCTTCTTCTAATCCACCTTCCCCTCCACACCTGAAATAATATCTATATCATTATATTGATACTTCCCATATTGATGGTCCCCGAGCCTCATTGCCCACATTTGTTCTCACATGAGGAATGAGCCTGTTTAATTTCCCGCCGATCGCCTCGTTCTCCGCCGACAACGGCCCATTATTTTTATTCACAAATATATATATTTTTTGTCTTTTTTTCCATTCTCGGCACTTCGGCTGGTTTTTGGATATATTTTCTGACCTACAGATGATGCATGATACGGGCCTTGAACGCAATTTTTTTTTTATTATTGTGCGTTTATCCTGAATAGGAAATACATTTCGAGTCGGCTGTCAGGATCGGAGGGATCCAGAGAATTAGGGGAGGAAAAAAGGGGCTGTACAGTGATGACGGAACGATGGAAGAAGTACGAATGAGAGTCGAAGGTTTCCCGCACGTCAAAATAAAACAGGAATCGAGTTGTAAAAAGTCCATTTTCTACAGCCAGCCAGTAAAAAGGAGTTCATGAATATTTCATTAAACACTTATCAGGGAAGGTAGCAACACGTGTACGCATCAGACGGAGGGGGGGGGGAGGGGGGAGCGCCGCCGGATGCTTCACACATCGTAGAGACAATATTGTTCAAATGAAACGATCGACTAATTTCAGCGAGTGCTGGATTTACATTATTGCAAAATCTACTTGAGTGCTGTGCTGTGTTTTCATGATTGTGTATATCTTGGCACACGACTTCTTGTGTTCATCTTAACCCAGGGGAGAGGGGAAGGGAGGGGGCTTGAATTGGTAATAGGGTTGCCACCTTTCCTTCAAGCCAACCCCAAAGACTTCAGCGTTGCACAGCAATCAGAGTTCACAGAGTTCCCCCTTTACATCAAAGTCCACAGAGATCCCCCTTTACATCAGACTCCACAGAGATCCCCTTTACGTCAGTGTCCACAGAGTTCCCCCTTTACATCAGTGTCCACAGAGTTCCCCCTTTACATCAGACTCCACAGAGATCCCCTTTACATCAGACTCCACAGAGATCCCCTTTACGTCAGTGTCCACAGAGTTGCCCCTTTACATCAGTGTCCACAGAGTTCCCCCTTTACATCAAAGTCCACAGAGATCCCCCTTTACATCAGTGTCCACAGAGTTCCCCCTTTACATCAAAGTCCACAGAGTTCCCCCTTTACATCAAAGTCCACAGAGTTCCCCCTTTACATCAAAGTCCACAGAGTTCCGCCTTTACATCAGTGTCCACAGAGTTCCGCCTTTACATCAGTGTCCACAGAGTTCCCCCTTTACATCAGTGTCCACAGAGTTCCCCCTTTACATCAGTGTCCACAGAGTTCCCCCTTTACATCAGTGTCCACAGAGTTCCCCCTTTGCATCAGTGTCCACAGAGTTCCCCTTTTACATCAGAATCCACAGAGTTCCCCCTTTACATAAGACTCCACAGAGTTCCCCCTTTACATCAGAGTCCACAGAGTTCCCCCTTTACATCAGTGTCCACAGAGTTCCCCCTTTACATCAGTGTCCACAGAGTTCCCCCTTTACATCAGTGTCCACAGAGTTCCCCCTTTACATCAGACTCCACAAAGTTCCCCCTTTACATCAAACTCCACAGAGTTCCCCCTTTACATCAGTGTTTTTTGCAATATCGAAAGCCAATACGTGGCTGTTCTGCGCCAAGGCCAACCCACCGAGAGAGCGCATTTTTTGAGGTTAACTCACTTGCACAATGCACTTCTGTAAGAATGGCCAAACATTCCCATAGACACCCTCCTAAACCTTGTGGACGGCCTTCCCAGAAGAGGTGAAGCTGTTATGGCTGCAAAGGGCGGGGCCAACTCAATATTGAGCCTTACGGACTAAGGCTGGGATGCAAATAAAGTTCATGTGCGTGTAAAGGCAGGCGTCCCAATACTTTTGGTAATACAGTGTATGCAAAACCCATATTTACATAACAAAACACATGGCAATTGGCATGGACAGGATGTGAGGATCACCGCCTCTGAGCAGGCATTTTGAAAGACAAAGAAAAGATGGTGGCTGCCTCACCAGCTCTTCAGGTTTCCTTTAAGTTGTCTTTTAAATTTTTTGCCTTATGAAAAAAAAAGGAAAAAAAAATTCTATTTCATTGCACAGAGCAAAACTAGCGGATGCATAAATATGGGTAAGGCAGGTTCATTTCGCTGCGTTCCGCATGACTGACCACCTGTATAAACGTATGTAAATTGATTAGCAAGCTGGCTTACATTTGACACAGCCAAAAGGAATATATTCTTTACATTTGCAAGAACTAAAAAGAGTATTATGGTAACGAGCGGGCAGATTAGTTAAATACAAGTCTGAGCGGGCGGCTGCAACGTTCAAGGCGATGAGTAATCTTAAAGAATACATTTTAATGTCTGTTCGTCCCGCCTAGAACCAGAAGATGAATTTCATATCATGAGCTGAGCCATCGGTATAGTTTTACCCAGGGCCGATCCTAGGCAGGGTGCACGGGGTGCTCCGCACCCAGGCGCCGCAAAAGTGGGGGCGCCAAAGCTCCAAAGTGCTCCCCTCCCTCCTCCTTGTCTGTGTCCAGAGGCGGAGCGCATGTAGCGGGTGCTGCGGTTCCCCATCCCGCTTGCTCTCTCTGCTGGCAACTGACAAGAGCGCATACCTCCCGCTGTCCCCGGGAATCCGGGCAGAGTGCCGCAGCGGAGCTTCGTACCGATAATGATCTTGAGTTAATGATGTTGCCCATCTCAATGGTGGACCAACTGGTATTCTTGGAAAGAAGGTAAGGTATGGGCCATGACCCCACCTTTTTCTACATCCCAAGAATACCGATTGGTCCATCACTGTGATGGGCAGCATATTTAACTAATAGGAAGTCAAAAAGGCCATGGAGCCAAGCAGGGGCGGACTGACAACTCATGGGACTCCCAGGCTATAGAAGATTATGGGGCAACTGGGCTTACAGATGGCAGCCAAGCCAGGTGGCAGTGCAGAGGCGGGGCAGCTAAAATCTCTGGATTTTCACATCAAAAGCATGTCAGTTTTGGACATATCAGGGACAGATGTAAAAAAACACAGATTTTGACATACTGTCCCTGGTTTTACTGAGCCTGGCAACCCTGATGGGGCCCCCTAGTGGCATGGGGCCCTCGGCAGTGCCCGAGTGACTCAATGGTCAGTCCACCCCTGGAGCCAAGCCAACTGTCTACATAGAATGTCCAAGATTTCCATTGGTTTTACTGAAGGTCAACTTTGCCTATTCTTCTTCTTTATAGAATATGCTTGATTTGAGTTTGCCCAGGCTTGTGACAGGTTTGCTTTATACACTATATTACCAAAAATATTGGGACGCCAACTTGGTGGGAACAGTTTGGGGATGGCCCCTACTTGTTCCAACATGACTGCGTACCAGTGCACAAAGCAAGGTCCATAAAGACATGGATGAGCGAGTTTTGGGTGGAGGAACCTGACTGTTCTGTACAAAGTTGGGAACATGAAATTGTCCAAAATGTCTTGGTATGCTGAGGTCTTAAGAGTTTCCTTCACTGGAACTAAGGGGACAAGTCAAACCCCTGAAAAGCAACCCCACATCATAATCGCCCCTGCAACAAATGATTTGGCTCATAAAGACATAGAAGAGCGAGTTGGGGGGGGGGGGACTTGACAGGCCTCCACCGGATCACCTTTGGGATGAATTAGAGTGGAGACTGCGAGCCAAGTCTTCTTCTCCAACACCAATTCCTGACCTAAAAAATGCTCTTCTGGAAGAATGGTCAAACATTCCCATAGACACCCTCCTAAACCTTGTGGACGGCCTTCCCAGAAGAGGTAAAGCTGTTATAGCTTCAATATTGAACTCTACGGACTAAGACTGGGATGCCATTAACGTTCATGTGTGTGTAAAGGCAGGCGTCCCAATACTATTGGTAATATAGTGTATGTAGATGTATAGCTTAGGAGGTGTTTTTTTTTTTTTACTTTACTGTTTTTACCTTTATGGAATAATTTTATAATTTCTGTGTGATTTCTCAGGGGCACATACAAAGTCCATGGTCTCCCTGCCATTTAAAATAGGGGGTGGGGGTGGGGGGGTTTCATCCTATGGCCCTGTGTACCCCTTAATTTTTTTATTATGAAGGTAATGTATTCTTTTAGACTGGACACAGTGGGGCATTTTGGGTCTGAGTGGCGCGCAGTTATTATTTTGCTGAGATATCCTTGTTTTATGACATGTTCTCTCCCTACGAGACACGTCAGTAAACGTCAGTAAACTGTTTGCAGGAAATGTCCGCCTGACAATTACCGCCGTGATTTCTTAAACTGGCCTCCCCAGAAAATAAATGACAAGTGCTCGGCTCCATTAAGGTGTTGGACACTAACGGAGTCTCGAAGCGAAGCGCGCGCTGTAATCTGACACAATAAACAATAACGAAAATGGAGGTTGTTCTAAAATAAGAATCCTGTCCTATACCTATTAACAGAAATAACATGTATTGTTTTTTTTCCTGTATTATTCTATACTACCATACTCCGGTATACTTGAAGAGCGCGGAGAGACCGCCGTCGTGTGCATTTAACCCCAGAAAGAATTTCCCCCCTTCCTGACCAGAGCACATTTTGCGATTCGGCACTGCGTCGCTTTAACTGACAATTGACAAAACTAACTGACTGACAACTGACAAAACTGATGTCCTTTTTTCCCCACAAATAGAGATTTATTTTGGTGGAATTTGATCACCTCTGCGGCTTTTATTTTTTACGCTATAAACAAAAAAAAGCAACAGTTTTGACAAGAATTTTTTTTTTTTACTTTTTGCTATAATAAATATCCCCCAAAAATATATAAAAAATAAATAAAAAGCTTGTAGGAGGAGTTGTCTGACTGTCCTATGAGAGTGCAGGACCCCTGACCCTCTGTCTGGACAATGCTGATTGGCCCTGAGCGGATCACATGCACCCTCTCCCAAGGAAAAAAAAAGCAGGGGATGCGCTGGACATCTAATCTTACAGATACAACCGGCCCCTTTTAAGGACAATCATAATGCTGATGCGACCCACGATGAAATTGATTTTGACACCCCTGCATTAGGGGGTGAGGACTGGGCAGGGATGATAATACTGCTTGAAATAACATTGCAGAGTACACAGGGCAGTGCAGGATTTCTGGATCAACACGTTATGTTGTTTTGCACTAATACACTCACTTCTTGGTCACTTTGCTCTTTTCTCCTATCAGCATACTTCTTTCACTGGAGCACAGCTGATTAGCTCCTTGTGCTGCTTCCTCTTTCCTCGGTCTGAGCTCTGCTGTACAGGGATTGTGTCTGTTGTTTGCAAATCTGACGAGCCGCTTCGTGGCTAACCCTAAACTGATGATATGCGAATGCTTTCTCCATCTCACGGGCGTATGCACTTTTTAAGCTTGACATGTTGGGTGTCTATGGACTTGGTGCACCCTCACCTTTCTTTGCATTTATGTGATCCTAAAATTAACTTTAGTGTATTTTTTTACTGAACTTTCGTGTTTCATAAACCGTTGCGCAAATATTGTGTGGCATAAAAAAAAAAAACGAACTACTGCTATTTTATTCTCCATGGCCTCTGCTTTCAGAAAATACTAAGGCCCAGATTCACAGAGAGTGGGCGCACATTTACGCCGGCGTAGCGCACACACACACACACAGTACGCTACGCCGGCGCAGCGCGGAGAGGCAAGCACTGCATTCAACAAGCCATTGCTCACCAAGATGCGCCAGGGTAGCGTATTTTCTAAGGCGTAGGCCAGCGTAAGTGGAAGTGGGCGTGATCCATGCAAATGACGTATGACCCCATGCAAATGATGGGCCGAGCACCAGACAAGTACATATAACGAACTGCACATACGCTGCGCATGCTCACAACCACGTCGGAACAACTGCCTAAGATACGCCGGATCACTGTGTACGCCGTTAACGTAACCAACGCCCAGCCAGACCCACGTCCAACGTAAAATACGCCGGCTTGTGTTCCCTGGTGCAGACCTGAGCATGTCTGTTGCTGAGTTACACCTCCTTTATTGGGAATAACTTCATGCCGGACGTACAACTTACACTCACCGCGTGTAGCCTGCGTCGGACGCACGTACGTTCGTGAATTGCCATATTTACCTCATTTGCATGTTTGAATGGCTAATCAATGGGAGCGGCACCATGCACCCAGCCTAATTCTACGCCCACCCTACGTCGGCGTAAGCAAGTTACGTCGGCAGGGTGTAGCCTGGTTTTAGGCGTATCTGTTTGTGGGTCTGGCGCACAGATACGACGGCGCACATTTGCACTTACGTCGGCGTAACTTGTTATACATCGGCGTAAGTGCTCTGTGAATCCGGGCCTACATTTTTTTTTGGGGGGGGGGGGAGTTTTGGCAGGGCTGATCCTAGGGTCACAGGCTCCTGGGTGCAGAAATATTTCTGGCACCCCCACATGGGCGGTGTCATTTTACTCCTCCCCATTACATCTCGTTATACATCACATCTGTAGATGGATTAGGCGCAGGAATGGGTAGGGGCTGTGTATCCTATGCAGTCTATCATGCCATAAAACATCTAGAGCAGGGGCAGCCCAGAGCATGTGTAAAGGGATGCTGGGGATGACATCCCCCAGCACACAGCATACTGAACACTGTGACTCACCTCGATTCTCTCTCTGTGCAGCCTGAGATAGAGATGGTAGTGGGAGACATTCCAACTGGAGTTGGTGGAGACAGTGTGGGATCCAAGACTCCCAGTGTGAGGGATTTATTCCTGCACATCAGCACTCAGCAGCCACTGAAAACTAGAACTCTCATGTGAGGAAGAGGAGCGGCCCCTCCCCCGAGCACTGCCAGGCTGGACGGGCTGCCCTATGCTCACACATCAGTTCTGGACGGACACACACCTATGCTCAGAACACTAGTTCTGGACAGACACAAAGAAGGAGAGAAGGAGGGAGGGGAGAAACCACCTCTGCAGGCGCCTGGGTGCAATGCACCCTGTGCACCCTGCCTAAGATCGGCCCTGGGTTTTGGGCCTAAAAATGCAAAAATGGCTCTGGCAGCGAAAAGGTTAAAGGGCTGAAATTGAGCAAATCAGAAAAATCAATTATTGGAGTTCACATGGACACTCAATGTGCCAACGTCCTTATGTGGCAAAACTTAAGCAGGCATTTTTCTTTTTTTTTCATCACCTTGAATTGCGCGGTGCCGTAATTTACGGGGAACGTCCTCTGCATGCGGATGGAATGGAACGCTGAAGTTTTATTTGTATTCTCTTCAGCCGGTCCCATCACCAGAACACCAGAATAATCCCTCTTGATGTCTCCAGTCTTTCAGTACTTTCTCCACCAGGGTCCATTAAAACACAGCTGGAACACAAAGCATTTCCTCTCCTGAAAAGGACTCTGGATTAAAATCACTTCTTGTCATATATATCCTATTAAACAGATTATATATTCAATAATCTTCTACTTGAGCTACTGCCAAAAATAAAATAAAAAAATCCAAATCACGGATGTCTATGAATTAATTTGCCCCTGAAAACTTCAGCTGTCTGGAAAAATTATAGCCGAACTCCGGGGTCGGCAAAAATTGTCTAAAGAGAGATTCTAAACCTAGTTTCTTCCACAGCTCCTTTTAAAAGTATGCAAAACTTCCAGCCCCCCCCCCCCCCCCCCCCCAGTCTAAAATGTAAATGTTATTTATCATGTGGAACCTGAGCCTTGGATGAACCCAATCGCCTTGATGTATTAACTTAACATTAGAAGCCCCCCTTCACATCAGAGTTCCACCACATAACATCAGAGGACCTTCCATGACATCAGTGGTCCTCCCATGACATCAGAGGTCTCCCATGACATCAGAGGTCTCCGCATGACATCAGAGGTCCTCGCATGACATCAGAAGTCTCCGCATGGCATCAGAGGTCCTTGCATGACATCAGAAGTCTCCTATGACATCAGAGGTCCTCGCATTACATCGGAGGTCTCCCATGACATCAGAGGTCTCCAATGACTTCAGAGGTCTCCCATGACATCAGAGGTCTCCCATGACATCAGAGGTCCTCTCATGACATCAGAGGTCTCCCATGACATCAGAGGTCCTTGCATGGCATCAGGGGTCCCCCATGACATCAGAGGTTCTACCATGACATCAGAGGTTCTACCATGACATGTGGAACCTGAGCCTTGGATGAACCCAATCGCCTTGATGTATTAACTTAACATTAGAAGCCCCCCTTCACATCAGAGTTCCACCACATAACATCAGAGGACCTTCCATGACATCAGTGGTCCTCCCATGACATCAGAGGTCTCCCATGACATCAGAGGTCTCCGCATGACATCAGAGGTCCTCGCATGACATCAGAAGTCTCCGCATGGCATCAGAGGTCCTTGCATGACATCTGAAGTCTCCTATGACATCAGAGGTCCTCGCATTACATCGGAGGTCTCCCATGACATCAGAGGTCTCCAATGACATCAGAGGTCTCCCATGACATCAGAGGTCTCCCATGACATCAGAGGTCCTCTCATGACATCAGAGGTCTCCCATGACATCAGAGGTCCTTGCATGGCATCAGGGGTCCCCCATGACATCAGAGGTTCTACCATGACATCAGAGGTTCTACCATGACATCAAAGGTCCTACCATGACATCAGAAGTCCTCCGTGACATCAGAGGTTCTACCATGACATCAAAGGTCCTACCATGACATCAGAAGTCCTCCATGACATCAGAGATTCTACCATGACATCAGAGGTTCTACCATGATATCAGAGGTCCCCCATGACATTAGAGGTCCTCATCACAACAAAGGACCCCCATTACCTCAGAGTCCCCTCTCACAACAGAGGACCCCATCACATAAGAAGACCCCCATAGCATCAGAGGTCCTCTCATGACATCAGAAGTCTCACATGACATCGGAGGTCCTTGCTTGACATCAAAGTTCCCCCATGACATCAGAGGTCCTACCATGATATCTGATGTGTCCTCATCACAATGGAGGGCCCCCATTACATCAGAGTCTCCATCACAACAGAGGACCCACCAGGACATTAGAGGTCCCCCATTACATAGAAGGACCCCCATCTCATTAGAGGTCCCCTCATCTCCAAATAATCCCTCCTTCACATCAGAGTCCCCCATCACATAAGAGACTCCCTTCACATCAGAGTCCCCCATCACATAAGAGCCTCCCTTCACATCAGAGATCTCTCATCACATCAGAGGTCCCCGATCTCTTTAGAGCCCCCCTTTCCCATCAGAGTCCCCTATCACATCAGAGCCTCTCTTTATGTCAAAGTCCCACTGTCACATCAGAGGTTTACATCAGAGTCCACCATTTCATTGGAGGTCTCCCATCATATCAAAGTCCCACCATCACATCGGATGTCCCCTCATTACATCAGAGCTCCCCTATTTCATCAGAGGTTACCCCATCATCTCAGAGTCTCACCCTTTTTCCCAACAGAGCCCCCCCATCACAAATCAGAAAGACCCTCTTCCTCATAATGCTGGTTTGCTATGTCCTATGTTTGCGGCACTCCGGGGGGAACCAAATGTCAACCTGGTTGAGAAACGCTGATCTAAATCCATTCCTCATGAGTATTCTTCTTGAATCTCGGTGATCTTTGTGTATTTCTTCCAGATCTGTGCAGTAATCCCGTGTGAGACTTCCTGTAATAAAGACCGCCCACTGCCGCCCTCTCTCCTTGTGCAGGGGGACTGGTCTTGTCTCCGCCTCTCTCTGACATGGTCATGTGATACATTAGCATGGTTCCTTGGGGGTGGGGTTTATTATGTCATCCATCTGAAGTAAACCAAAATGAATTGTTTTGCGGTGAGCGTGAACATGTGGCGTCTAATTCGCTGCAATATCAGACAAACCTGTAGAAGACCAACCATTTTGCGCTGCTGCAAGGGCTGCTGGGAGTGACCGGAGGTATTGCATGCTTCAGTTCCAGCAGCAAAATTGCCGCCATTCAACGTGAAAAGGGGAAACCAAAAAAAATGTGTTGGTCTCGTCTTGTTTAACAATATAACAAACTGAAGAGCGACCCCAGTACTGGTTCCACGGCGAAGGTTATTCCCCAGTAGCGCAGAAAGCTGCGCGGCATTTGGACAATGTGTCGCCGTAAACAAATTCACAGCGTTTGGCGTTTCCCCGACCTCAGAATAACAATCAATATAAGCAAAACACATAAAGCGAAAACGGCCTCCCTAACGATTCTCCAAATGTTAACGGTTAAAAAGAAGCCCAACTGAAAAATAAATAGGAGGAAAAAATCCAGCTCGCGAGAAAGGACTAAACGCCGGCCGTAAAAAGACCGTCTGTTACTTTCCCGAGAACCGAAGCCACTTATTACGCTGTTATTATGAGCCCATCATACTTTGTATTTTAAAAAAAAGCATGTTTCCAACCTAAAAAAAAAATGAAGATTTTAAATTAATACATTGATTATATATTGATTATATCCATTGATACATTTATTAATTACATGCATTGATTATGCACATTGATGCATTGATTATATCCTTTCATACATTAATTATGTCCATTGATAATCCACATTGATACATTGATAATGCACATTGATTGTATCCTCTGATACATTAATTATGTCTATTGATACATTTATTATTACGTTCATTGATTATGCACATTGATACATTGATTGTATCTCTTGATACATTAATTATGTCTATTGATACATTTATTATTACGTTCATTGATTATGCACATTGATACATTGATTGTATCTCTTGATACATTAATTATGTCTATTGATACATTTATTTTGTCCATTGATTCTGAACATCGATACATTCATTATGTACATAGATACATTTGCCCGGATTCACATACATCGGCGCATATATATGCCGCCGTAGCGTATCTCTTTTACGCTACACCGACGCAGCGCGGAGAGGCAAGCATGGAATTCACAAAGCAAATGCTCCCAACTCTGCGCCGGCGTAGCGTATATTTCGTAGGCGTAAGTGGAAGTTGGTGGAAGTGGGCGTGATCCATGCTAATGAAGCGTGACCTATGCAAATGATGGGCCGGGCGCCAGACAAGTACTTAAAATGAACTGCGCATGTGTCGGGACATGGACCTATCCCCGTTCGCATGCGCACAACCACGTCAGAACAACTGCCTAAGATACGCCGGATCGCTGCGTATGCCGTGAACGCAACCTACGCCCAGCCAGACCCACGTCGGCCCATATTCACAGACGTCCAACGTACAATACGTAGGCTTGTGTTCCCTGGTCCATACCTTTGCATGGGTTGCGCCTCATCTAACTTTACGCCGAAACTTACGCAAACCGCTTAAGTCATGCGCCGGGCACTAGTACATTCGTGAATCGGCGATAGAAAATCAATGGGAGCGCCACATGCGTCCAGCGTAACTATGCGCCCACTCTATGCCGGCGTAGGCAAGTTACGTCGGTGGGATGAAGTCCGTTTTTAGGCGTATATTAGTTTGTGGGTCGGCGCACAGATACGACGGCGCATATTTGTACTTACGCCAAAATAAAGATCCGCTCTCCTACCTGAATCTGGCCCTGTATATATATATAAAAAAAAATGAAATAGAAAGAAAATAAAAAAATAAAATAATATCATTTTTTTTTATATAAAAAGGGGGGGTTGCCACCCCCCAGGTGGCAACCCCCCCTTTTTATATAAAAAAAATGATATTATTTTATTTTTTTATTTTATTTCTATTTCCCCTGGGGACCTCTGCACCTCTAAAAAGAAAAAATTGTCCCTTTAATAAAGAATAAAATAAAAATATATTAAAAAAATATATATTTTTATTAAAAAAAAGGGGGGGGCCATCTGGGCCCCTGGGGACCCCCGGGCCCCTTACAGGTGTACTGCCTGTACCCCCCTGATGGCGGCTCTGGCGGGAGTAGAGAAAGGAGCTAGGGCAGTAGGGAGAATCTTTGCTGCACAGGGTGACTAGGGTGTGTCTGAGCACCTCCGGCACACCCTGTGCGCACGCCTATGATTACTGCACAGATCTGGAAGAAATACACAAAGCACGCCGAGGTATAAAAAGAACACACAATGAATTGATTTAGACAATATTTCCTGATTCCAGGGTTCAGCTTTTACAAAAAAAGAAGAAAAAAACAACAAAAGTATGAACAGGAGCCAAAGCCTTTTAAGTCGTAATAATTCCATTTTCTTCCTCTGAATTAAATCTGAAGGACGATAAAACCGGGAGAGGAACCCTCTTGTATTCAAACCGTACTTTCATTATTTGATCGATAGCAATTAAAAATTACGGCCAAACCTATCTCGGTTATTGCCGCATTTACCAAGACAGTAAAGAGCTGATTAAAAGCTCAAAAAAAAAAAAGAAAAAAAAAAAAAAAGCAGCGAACGCGCGGCAGAAAAATCCCAACGATTAATGTTTTTGGGAAAAACAACAGAATCCTTCGCCTTCATTTCCCCCCATCACTTGTTTAGAATTCCCCCCCCCGGCGCAGGCGGCGCGCGGACGGCGGGGCCCTTTGAAGCCGCTTCACTTAGCGCTCACTCGCTGCGGTCTGAAGTCATTAGCAACCATCTAAATTGGTTTTAATTGATCCAAACTTCATTACCGCCCAGGATCCTCGTCTCTGACGGCGCCGCGCGTTCTAAAACAGGCGGAAATAACAAACGAATCTCCCTCGGATCGCGTCGTCTTAGAGCTCGTCCTTTGTGCTGAAGAGCCCCACGGGCAAACTAAGCCATTAAGGGAGAACTCCGGGGGCCACACAAAGGAAAAAACCTCTCCGAGCAACGTCCCCATAATTGTCCTTGGCGTTTTAATTTTTCTTTATTTTAAATTATTTTATTCTCTTTGGAAATTGGAAAACTATTTGAATTAAAAAAACGATTTGAATTCTAAAAGTTTTCAAATTTGAATTCGAAACGTTTTCGAATTCAAATAGTTTTCTAATTTCCAATGAGATGGAGATGATTTTTCAAAAAATTATTTTATTGGGAAAAAAGTTTTGCCTGTAAAAATGTAATTCTAAGATCTCAGGGTGACAACACCGCTGCACAACTTCACTGCGAAAAAACGGAGTTGTCACTAGACGTGTGCGGTTTGTTTTGTTTCGAATTAAAAACGCATTTGTATTTTTCCCAAATTTGGATGTTTCCGAATTTCCGAATTAGAATAGTGACAATTTTAAACGAATCCGAAATAACGAAAAAAAAAATGCGAATTCGAAAGGTTTTTAAATTCGAATTCGAAAAGTTTTCGAAATTCAAAGAGTTTTCCAATTTCCAAAGAGAATAAAATAGAATAGAAAATAAAGTAATAGAAAAAAAAAAATCATCTCCATCTCATTGGAAATTGGAAAACTATTTGAATTCGAATCGTTTTTTTAATTCAAATAGTTTTCCAATTTCCAAAGAGAATAACATAATTTAAAATAAAGGAATAGAATAGAAAAATAGATTATCATTTTTGTCTATTCTATTCCTTTATTTTCTATTCTATTCAAATTCCAAAACTTTTCGAATCTTGCTGAATTCGAAAACGTTTCGAATTCAAATTGTTTTCCAATTTTGAATAGAAAATAAAGAAATAGAATAGACAAATATATATATATATATATATTTTTCAATTCAATTCCTTTATTTTAAATTATTTTATTCTCTTTGGAAATTAGAAAACTATGTGAAGTTTTCCAATTTCGAATTTCGAATTCAAAAGGTTTTTAAATTCGAATTCAAAATTTTTTCGAATTCAAAGAGTTTTCCAATTTCCAAAGAGAATAAAATGGAATAGAAAATAAAGTAATAAAAAAAAAAAATCATCTCCATCTCATTGGAAATTGGAAAACTTTTAAAATTCGAATGGTTTTTGAATTAAAATAGTTTTCCAATTTCCAAAGAGAATAAAATAAATAAAAATAAAGGAATAGAATAGACATATATATATATATATATATATATATATATATATTAGGGGTGTTGAAATTAATCGTAGCATCGGTGCATCGCGATTCGACCACCCACGATGCGATTCCGATGCTACAACTTGCATTAATCGATTTTTGATGACGTCATCGGCGCGCCGCTTCCCCCCCCCCCCCCCCCGAGTCAGATTTTTCAGCCGAAAAAAGAAGCTGTGGGCGTTAGCCGCACCTCTTTCCCGCCCCCCGCTGTGCAGACGAACAAGCCGTGGGTGTTAGCAGCGCCTCGTTTCCCGCCCCCCCCCGCTGGTTCATCCGAAGAAGCCATTCCCGCCTCCTTTCCCGCCCCCCCCCCGCTGACGGCATTCCCAGCCGCCCGTCACCACGTGGAGCGAGTGTCCCCGACAAGTGATGACCCGGTCCCGACTCCCCAGAGCCTTCCTCCTTGGCTCACCTTTCACTGTGCACACTGCACAGGCTACTGTGGAAGACCCGAGACAGCCGAGGACTGCAGGCAGCAGAACACTGAAAGGACAGAGATTTCATCATCATCATCATCAGGTACTTACTTGGGGGGATGCACACTGGCAGCAATTGATGGCACACAATTGATGGCACACTGGCAGCAATTGATGGCACACTGGCAGCAATTGATGGCACACTGGCAGCAATTGATGGCACACTGGCATGGCAATTGATGGCACACTGGCGGCAATTGATGGCACACTGGCAATTGATGGCAATTGATGGCACACTGGCGGCAATTGATGGCACACTGGCAGCAATTGATGGCACACTGGCGGCAATTGATGGCAGATTCTTTGTATTTTATTTTTAATTTTTTAATTTCACTTTTTTCAGCTTGATTGTTATTTATATTATTTTATTTTTTAGTCTTATTTTTATGCTATCTTTCATGAATGCCTTTTTTACTGTTTTTTGTTATGAATTTTTAAATTCATTATGACATTTAGTTATTTTAATTCATTAACTTTTTTCAATAATTTATTCCACTATGATTGAGTTATTTTATTTTCTTTTTTTCTTTTGTTTTTTTTGTGTATTGAACTTCAAAAACTTTCCCGTAGTCATTGTCCTCATAGTTTGATGGCATTTATTAACTAAAATGTGAAAACTTATTATATATCAAAATATTATTTTTATATTTAGTTTTGCCGGATTACAGTCACTTGTTCAATACTTATCTTAATTTTTTAATCACGTATTTTCTCTTTAGTATATGCTCTTTCTAAAGTTTTATTATATTTCTTTTTGTTATTATATTCTTATTTAAGCAAATATTGTTTTATATCATTCATTAATATGTTAACTTTGAGCATTACATTTTTTTATACTTGATATTAATCTCTCATGTTTATAATAAAATTTGTTTTTTTAATACTGTTTAATTCTGTTTTATTGTTCAATTTTAATATACTTTTTCGAGCATATTATTCTATATTATCATATTTGTTTACAATTAACTTTCTTTTCTATAACTTTAGAAATTTTTTTGTAAGGTTTATTTCTTTAAACGTTTGATCTCTCTAGTATAGTGATGCAGTTTCTTATTCTTTTTTCTTCTCTATGACTCTATATTTTTCCATCTCTGTCTCAGTAGTATCTTTACCGCATTCTCTGCCTTCTACTAATATCATTGTTAATAGTCAGTTTTTTAGTTCTTTGTTTTGCATCTCTCTGTTTCATTTCAATTCTGATACTCTGTTCATTGATTAGCCTCTGTCCTTCTATTTTCTGCAGGTCATAATTTTTAATCGCCTAGTTTTATCAAGTCATGTATTTGATTCTCTGTCCCACTTGTAAGAAAGTCCTCTCTAAATCTTACTTGTCTGCCATCTTTCCAATTGTTGTTTATTTCTCTCAATATTTTTATAATTGTCCAATGTCTCAAATATTATAAATTTATTCTCTATTATATACTCTTTTTTCATTTTCCTTTTGCAACTAAAATTTTGTAATATAGACTAAAAATAATCTTTTACAAATAATAAAATAATATTACACTTCAATTCTTTTTTATAATTCTTAATTATATTGCCCAATCTTCTTTTCGCTATTTCTTGAAATTGTACAAAACTAATTACATCGAACTTTTGGAACCAAAATTATTCATATTCGTACCTCTCTATTGATTATTTATTCAATCCTACTTTTTTATATTATGATTATCTATTTAATAATTTTAACTTTTTCACCTTGTTTTATTTATCTCAGAAATGTTCACATTAAATATTTTTGTATAGATTTTATTTTTTTTATTTCTTTAATACTTCTCTTTTCTTTTTATTTCAAAATTAGATCTGAAAATTATTTAATAGAATCTCTATTTTTTTATCTTTATTTTCTAATTCAATTTAATTTTTCAAATTTAAAATCAGAATCTAACCGAATCTAGTATTTTTAGTTTCTATCTTTAAACCTTTCGATAATATTAATATAATTCCCTCTTAAAAAGTATTATGCATCGTAATACTTTAATAGAATTCTTTCTATTCCCTACAGAATTTTTATATTTAATTTAATTAAGAAGTTGAAATCTTTTCAAGTATTCTATTAATTATTACTTTTCGAATTCAAAAAGTTTTTCAATTCCAAAGAGAATAGAATTAAATTAATGGAAATAGGAATAGAAATATAATTACTGTTTAATCATATTATTTTCCTCTTTATTCTTTTTTGAATTGTTTATCTTGGAAATTAAAAAACTTTTCTAATTCGTTCAATGCTTGATTTTGAAAATTTTATTCATAATCGTTTTTCAATTTAAGAGTATTACCCTAATTTTTGAATAATATTTTCATTGAAATATCCTATTAACTTTTCTTTGTTTTATTTCTTCCTAAAGATCCTCCTTTTAGATTCTTTATTCTTAGTAATTAGATGTCAAGTCTGAATTAAAAATTTATTCATGTAATTTCTTTTTACTATTGTTATTTTAATCTTTCATTTTTATTGAATTTTATTTCTAGCATTTTTTTCATCTTTTTGATATATGGTCAATTACCGATTATAATCTGGTTATTCGGTTTTCAGAGTTTTTTAATTAATACTATATAATTGAATTATTTGTTAGTCTTATCTTTTAATTTTTTTTTGTGTTTTTTATCCTTTTTCTTTTTTTTTATTTTGGACTTTTTATATTTTTTGAAGTTTTAGACCTTTTTTTTTTTTACACATTCTTAGTTTCTTTTCTTTTCTTACCCCCCAATAAGCTTTTTTAACTTTATTCATATTTAATGTTTGATTCTATAGTCGAATATCGCGGTTACCATTTTGTTGGAGTTCTATAGTTTACAATACTATTATTTATCATTAATGCTTTAGATTACACTCACCCATTTCTCACTTTAAATAATGTTATTCTATATTTAAATACCAATCTTACCTTCACTTCTACTAGAAATCATACAACTATCATCTATCACCATTTATGACTTTTCCTTTAATATACCTCACACCTACCTTACTTTAATCACCATTACCTCACTTCCCACTAAACCATACCCACTCACTTCACTTATATTTACCATAATACCTCTACCATACCTCTATACCATATTACATTTCACCTAAATTCTAACTTTATACCTTTACTTACCTAATTAAATACCTCCTTTTTACCATTAACCCTCACCTTACCAATACCTCAACATTACCATATAACATAAAAACCTATATACACCTTCAAAATTAATCTCACCTTAAATTCATATCCACCTCATTACCTTACCTAACCTATTTTTTAAACCTTTTTATTATACATCATTCCAGTCTACTAACCTTTGAATACTACCTTATTTACAAACTCACCTTACAAATTCACAGATCACTTATCCCTACTTCCTCTATATATTACATTACTCTTCCTAATACTTCCCCAACGTTACCATATTTTCTATACTTTATAACTTAAATTTTATACTTAATTCTCATTGACCACTACTTTGTTGACTTTTTTAACTTATTTACCATCCTAAAAAATACCTTATTAGTATTTTAATTAATTTATATCACCATATTACCCCACCTCATTCCTAAATGATTCCATCAATTACTTGTATTTATACCTTTACTTTTACTTTCTTTCTAACTTTCATCACATTTTAATTAAACCATTCACCTTTATACTTCTCGACTTACCTTACCTCACCATACTTGTCACCTTATACCTTACGTTACTACCTCATAACTTCTCATACCTAACCTTAGATTTTACCTTACCTCACCTACAAGTTTATCATTTCAGAAACCTTAATTTTATTCTCATTAAATCTTAAATACCTACCTCAAAAAAATTCCAACTCCTACCTCACCTTCAATTATAATACCATTATATGGTCCTTTACTACAATAGAATAACAATTTCCTACCTATTCTGTTTAAAACTCTTCTAATTCACCTCACCTTACATTTTTACATTCCCCCCCCCCCCCCCCCCCCCCCCGAGTCAGATTTTTCAGCCGAAAAAAGAAGCTGTGGGCGTTAGCCGCACCTCTTTCCCGCCCCCCGCTGTGCAGACGAACAAGCCGTGGGTGTTAGCAGCGCCTCGTTTCCCGCCCCCCCCCGCTGGTTCATCCGAAGAAGCCATTCCCGCCTCCTTTCCCGCCCCCCCCCGCTGACGGCATTCCCAGCCGCCCGTCACCACGTGGAGCGAGTGTCCCCGACAAGTGATGACCCGGTCCCGACTCCCCAGAGCCTTCCTCCTTGGCTCACCTTTCACTGTGCACACTGCACAGGCTACTGTGGAAGACCCGAGACAGCCGAGGACTGCAGGCAGCAGAACACTGAAAGGACAGAGATTTCATCATCATCATCATCAGGTACTTACTTGGGGGGATGCACACTGGCAGCAATTGATGGCACACTGGCAGCAATTGATGGCACACTGGCAGCAATTGATGGCACACTGGCAGCAATTGATGGCACACTGGCAGCAATTGATGGCACAATTGATGGCACACTGGCGGCAATTGATGGCACACTGGCGGCAATTGATGGCACACTGGCGGCAATTGATGGCACACTGGCGGCAATTGATGGCACACTGGCAGCAATTGATGGCACACTGGCGGCAATTGATGGCACACTGGCAGCAATTGATGGCACACTGGCAGCAATTGATGGCACACTGGCAGCACACTGGCAGCAATTGATGGCACACTGGCGGCACACTGGCAGCAATTGATGGCACACTGGCAGCAATTGATGGCACACTGGCGGCACACTGGCAGCAATTGATGTCAGCAATTAATGGCAAACTGGTTTATGTATGTCTTATTGTCTTAGTGATTGATTAACGTCGCAACTTTATTGATTTGAAATTGATACCCTTTTTTTTTTTGTTTTTTTGTATGATTTTTGCTTTTGCTCATCACTGCCACACACATGCAGCCTCGCATTGCACGTGTGGTAGTAATGAGAAAAACTAAAAATCATACAAAAAAAGGTATCAATTAAGTTTTGATGTGAATCAATCACTAAGACAATAAGACATACATAAACCATAATTTATGACACGGCATACATTGTCGCTTGGCAGGACTTTATGGGGACAATGTCTGCAGTCTCTGATCCTCTCTAGTATCATTGGGCCAGATTCAGGTAGAGTTAGGCTGGTGGATCAATGGATCCGCCAGCCTAACTGTCACTTTAAGCCGGCGTTTCTGTTTTCTATAACCAGAAAACAAGAAACGCCGGGTTGGAGTTCCGATGCGATTGGCGTAATTGAATTTCGCCATCGCATCGTTACTTCAACTTAAAAATGGCGCCGGGGGCGTTCCCGCCGATTTACGCTCAAAAAATATGTTAATGAGCGGGAATCGGCAATTCACAATCTCTTTTTCGGGCGCGACGCAGTGACTTTACGACGTTTCCGGAAGCGATACGCGACGTAAAGATAAAGCAGCCCCCTAGTGGAGTATCCTATGTTAAGTATAGGCGTCGTCATCGCGTCGGAAAAAAAACAAATCGCGTTGTTTGCGTAAAACATTCATGAATGGGAATGTGACGTCATTGTCGTTCACTGACAGAATTTGGAGCATGCGCACTGGGATGCATTGACACTCGACGCATGCGCAGTACGTTCGCCGCGGGATCGCGCGTAGTTTGAATACTACACGCCCCGTACCCGCCCAATTAGAATTCCGCTGTCTCATTTGCGATGCGCTGCCGCAACTTTAGGAGCAAGTGCTTCCTGAATAACAGCACTTGCTCCTAAAATTTCAGCAGCGGAACGTAAATGAGAAACGTTACTCCAGAGCAAAGATGCTCTCATCTACCTGAATCTGGCCCATTGTCTGCAGTCTCTGATCCTCTCTAGTATCATTGTCTGCAGTCTCTGATCCTCTCTAGTATCATTGTCTGCAGTCTCTGATCCTCTCTAGTATCATTGTCTGCAGTCTCTGATCCTCTCTAGTATCATTGTCTGCAGTCTCTGATCCTCTCTAGTATCATTGTCTGCAGTCTCTGATCCTCTCTAGTATCATTGTCTGCAGTCTCTGATCCTCTCTAGTATCATTGTCTGCAGTCTCTGTTCATCTTTTGTATCATTGCCTGCAGTCTCTGTCCATCTCTTGTATCATTGTCTGCAGTCTCTGTCCATCTCTTGTATCATTGCCTGCAGTCTCTGTCCATCTCTAGTATCATTGTCTGCAGTCTCTGTCCATCTCTTGTATCATTGTCTGCAGTCTCTGTCCATCTCTTGTATCATTGTCTGCAGTCTCTGTCCATCTCTTGTATCATTGTCTGCAGTCTCTGTCCATCTCTTGTATCATTGTCTGCAGTCTCTGTCCATCTCTTGTATTATTTTGGGGTCAGTCTGGAGCTCCTCTTTAAGTTGTGTGCTGTGTTTACAGTTTGCTACATGCAGAGAATTTTTTTTAATAATAGACGAAAACCGTGCGCAGTAATCTTGATGCATCGCGGAATCGAATCGAATCGTGTACTTGATAATCGTAATTGCATCGAATCGTGAGACCGGTGAAGATGCGCAGCCCTAATATATATATATATATATGTCTTTTCTATTCCTTTATTTTCTATTCTATTCAAATTCGAAAGCTTTTCGAATCTATCTGAATTTGAAAACGTTTCATATTCAAATTGTTTTCCAATTTCGAATAGAAAAAAATAAAGAAATAGAATAGACAAATATATATATATATATATATATATATATATATATATATATATATATATATATATATTCTATTGTATTCCTTTATTTTAAATTATTTTATTCTCTTTGGAAATTGGAAAACTATTTGAATTCAAAAACGATTCAAGTTCGAAAAGTTTTCAAATTTGAATTCGAAACGTTTTCGAATTCAAATGGTTTTCCAATTTCCAAAGAGAATAAAATAGAACAGAAAATAAAGGAATAGAAAAAAATCTATTATATTCCTTTATTTTCTATTCAATTTAATTCTATTCAAATTTGAAAAGTTTTAGAATCTAACCGAATCTCGAAAAAGTTTTAGAATCTATCCGAATTTAAAAACCTTTCGAATTCGAATAGCTTTCCAATTTCCAAAGAGAATAAAATAGAATAGAAAATAAAGGAATAGAAAACAAAATTCTATTCTATTCCTTTATTTTCTATTCTATTTGATTCTATTAGAAGTTGAAAACTTTTCAGATCTATTTGAATTCGAAAACTTTTCGAATTCAAAAAGTTTTCCAATTTCCAAAGAGAATAGAATAGAATAGAAAATAAAGGAATAGAATAGAAAACAAAGTAAAATATTATTTTTCTGTTCTATTTATTTTCTATTCTTTTATTCTCTTTGGAAATTGGAAAACTATTCAAATTCGAAAAGTTTTCGAATTTGAAAAGTTTTCGGATTCAAATCGTTTTCCAATTTCCAAAGAGAATAAATAGAATAGAAAATAAAGGAATGGAAAAAATATATATTCTATTCCTTTATTTTTTCGAAAAGTTTTAGAATCACTCCGAATTCGAAAACTTTTCGAATGCATATAGTTTTACAATTTCCAAAGAGAATAGAATAGAATAAAAAAATAAGGGAAAGGTAATACCAAAAAAATATTTCTAATCTATTCCTTTATTTTTTATTCTTTTATTCTCTTTGAAAAATTGGAAAACTGTTCGAATTCTAAAAGTTTTCAAATTCAAACCGTTTTCCAATTTTCAAAAATAATAAAATAGAATAGGAAATAAAGGAATAGAAAAAAAAAATATGAATGTTTTTTTTTTTTGTTTTTTTTACTCATCTACAGTCTTCCTAAGGACATTGCAGTCCGCCGATTGGGTGACGGTGTCCCTGTTCATTCCACACACCTCATCCCGTCACCGGCAGCCCGCTGTCACGTCCTTAAGCAGATAAGCGGCTCAGCGCAATCACAATGTAATATCGGCAAAAAGGAAAAGCGATCGCGTGTCACCTTTCTGGACAAATGAGACCTTGACAGGTCACTAGACTTTTATATACGGTATATAATTTATATCATTTTATCATTCTATATGTAAGAAAGGGCTGCATTACCCCCCACCAAGAGATATTCTACACCAATTATTCATATATAATGTTTGATTGCTGCAATTTATACTGGAGAGTTACTACATTTTCACTGAGCTTTGTATGAAATGACAATAAACTATCTTATCTAATCTTACCATATCTTACCTTACTTTCACCTCACCTTACCATACCTCACCTTACCATACCTCACCTTACCTTACTATACCTCACCTTACCTTACCATACCTCACCTTACCATACCTCACCTTACCTTACCATACCTCACCTTACCATACCTCACCTTACCTTACCATACCTCACCTTACCATACCTCACCTTACCATACCTCACCTCACCATACCTCACCTTACCTTACCATACCTCACCTTACCATACCTCACCTCACCTTACCATACCTCACCTCACCATACCTCACCTTACCTTACCATACCTCACCTTACCTTACCATACCTCACCTTACCTTACCATACCTCACCTTACCATACCTCACCTCACCTTACCATACCTCACCTTACCATACCTCACCTCACCTTACCATACCTCACCTCACCTTACCATACCTCACCTTACCATACCTCACCTTACCATACCTCACCTTACCTCACCTTACCATACCTCACCTTACCTTACCATACCTCACCTCACCTTACCATACCTCACCTTACCATACCTCACCTTACCTTACCATACCCCACCTTACCATACCTCACCTTACCATACCTCACCTTACCTTACCATACCTCACCTTACCATACCTTACCTTACGTTAACTAACTTTCACCTCACCTTACCATACCTCACCTTACCTTACCTTACCTTAACTGACTTTCACCTCACCATACCTCACCTTACCTTATCTTAACTAACCTTACTTTACCATACCTCACCTTACCTTAACTAACTTTCATCTCACCTTACCTCACCTCACCTTACCATACCTCACCTTACCTTACCATACCTCACCTTACCTCACCTTACCTTACCTCAGCTTACCTCACCTTACCTTACCATACCTCACCTTTCCTTACTTTAACTAACTTTCACCTCACCTTACCTCATCTAACTTTACCAGACCTCACCCTACCTCACCTCACCTTACCTCACCTCACCTTACCATACCTCACCTTACCTCACCTCACCTTACCTCACCTCACCTTACCATACCTCACCTTACCTCACCTCACCTTACCTCACCTCACCTTACCAGACCTCACCTTACCTCACCTCACCTTACCTCACCTCACCTTACCTCACCTCACCTTACCTTACCTCACCTTACCTCACCTTACCTCACCTTACCTCACCTCACCTTACCTCACCTCACCTTACCTCACCTCACCTTACCTTACCTCACCTTACATCACCTTACCTTACCATACCTCACCTTACCTTACTTTAACTAACTTTCACCTCACCTTACCTCATCTTACTTTACCAGACCTCACCTTACCTCACCTCACCTTACCTCACCTCACCTTACCATACCTCACCTTACCTCACCTCACCTTACCTCACCTCACCTTACCAGACCTCACCTTACCTCACCTCACCTCACCTTACCATACCTCACCTTACCTTACCTTACCATACCTCACCTTACCTTACCATACCTCACCTTACCTTACCATACCTCACCTTACCTTACTATACCTCACCTTACCTCACCTTACCTTACCTTACTTCACCTTACCTCACCTTACCTTACCATACCTCACCTTACCTTACTATACCTCACCTTACCTCACCTTACCTCACCTTACCTCACCTTACCTTACCATACCTCACCTTACCTTACTATACCTCACCTTACCTCAACTTACCTTACCTTACTTCACCTTACCTCACCTTACTTTACCATAGCTCACCTTCGTGAGGTATGGTAAAAAATAAAATAAAAACGTGTCATACTTACCTTCTCTGTGCAGTTGGTTTAGGGTGTTAGGGGTTAGGGGTAAGGGTTTCCCCTTGAAGAACTAAGCTAGGACTCAGGGCTTGGAATAGGGACCTCACCCAGAGGCCAAAAGTCAGAAGGTGGATCCCCAGGGGTCAATGGTCATGAGGCGTGGCTGATCCATCCCCACCAAAGTGTACCACCTATACCAACACGTCGGGGAATGAACAATTCGGGGGAACGCTCATCTGGGGTTCCTCAATGGCACTCCTGGCTCCTCCTCTTCTAGAGTGCCCTATTGGATCTCCCTCGGAGCACTCGTGTGGGTGCGGTCCCGTGTCCTGCAGCTGCTTCCATTGACACAGACAGCAGGGCCCGGCCACGCCACCGCCTCCTGTGTCATTGGATTTGATTGACAGCAGCGGGAGCCAATGGCCGCTCTGCTATCAATCTATCCAATCAGGACCGGGGACAGCCCTGCCCCAAAGTTCTAAAGTGGGAATCAGCCAGACAACTAGCATTTTCATAAGTCAGTACAGGCTGTGTTTCCCTCGGTACAGGTTTACTTTAACTGGATGTCTCCTCGGCGAAGGCGATGGATTACACAAGGGTGACACCTTTTTCGGCAACGCTGAGAAGCAGTCCTTGGTCTGTCAGGGCCGTTTTCTGTGCGGATGACTTCAGTACAATATCAATTTGCCCACTTGCTAAAATTGGCTGTCACACGCCAGGGCCGAGGAGATCCGTCAAGGAGTGAACACTTTTCATTCATTAGCTATATTACCTTTATTATTAAAGGCCCACCGAGGCACTTTGACAAGCCCGGTGGGAGCCATTCATGTCGAGAATATTTTTTTTTTTTTTTTTTATCTTTCGGCCCCTCCTTTCCTTCAAGCTGGAGAAAAGGGATTAAAGGAACAACTCCGATATTGGCGGAAAGACAACTTGTAAGCTCAGATTAGGAGAAAAAAAATAAAAAAAACAATCGGGTTCCTGCAAGAATCTAATTATTCTTTCTTCAATTATTATAATTAGGTTGGCTCACTTATGAAAGATTTGTATTAGCCTCCTTATGGAGCGTTGTTTACTTTGTGGAAAGAGAATTTGTCACTGACATGGTAATCACATGGGTTTTGTTGATAGACAAAGTTATCATTAGGGGAAGATATATGGGAAAGCGGCGAGATTAACGCCTGGTACACACAATCAGAATATTAGACGAAGGATCACCTCTGCAGGCTTTTTTTTTTTTCGGCGCTATAAATAAAAAAAGAGTGACAATTTCGAAAAAAAAAAATGGGCCAGATTCAGAAAGAATCTACGCCGGCGTATCTCCCGATACGCCGCCGTAAATTCCAATGTGCGCCGTCGCAAAGATACGCCGAAAAACATGGCTTCAGTCGATCGGCCTAACTTGCCTATGCTGGTGTATCGTGGGCGCATAGTTACGCTGGACGCATTAGACGTTCCCGTTAAAAATATGCAAATTAGCTAGATACGCCGATTCAGAAACGTAGTTGCGCCCGGTGTATTGATATGCGTCGTTTACGTCGGCGTTCGACCGGCGTAAAATACATGCCACAGCAGAACGCACAGAAGAACTGATGCATTTCACACTATCAAACAGTGCTTAGCTATGATTAAGTACTGTTTGATAGTGTAAAACGCGTAAGCTCTTCGGCCATAATGTCGCGCCCGGCCCTCCGATGGTCATAGAGATGACTGGTGACCATCTGGCCAATTTTTTCTCTGGGTCCCTGATGGCACGGGAGAGCCCGGAGAGGCACCGGGTGAGCGGGAGGGGAGATGTCACTTCCCGTCGCCTGTAAGAACTCTGCTATGATCGTTTTTATGGTGCACAGGATATCTGAATGTCATGGACATGTAATAATGTCTGGCAGCTTACCTTCTCCTCCATGTGTCCATTAGAGGCCGGACTCTCTTTCTGGCTGCCTTTTATCATCTCTCCTCCCTGTATGGCTCCACCCCAGGCCATCCCAGGAAGTCTATATTAACTAGTGCACTGCAGGTCTGCTTTGCTGTTCAACTTTATTTGTTAGCTTGTGTTCCTGTCTGCCGTGTGCTACGTTAACCTTTCTGTGTACCGATTTTGGCTTGTCTCTAACTACTCCTGTTTGCCTGTGACTCTCACCTTTGGCTTGTCCCTTGGTTACCCTCGTCTGCCTGTTGCCCCGACCTCAGCTTACCCATCACTATCCCTTGTGTCCTCAGCGGCTTCTTCCTCTCTCTCCTTATGGAGCGTGACCTGGGGGACTCCAGGGGCCGCGACCTGGGTTCAGTTTCAGCGAAGGGCATCCTCACCACTAGAGGCTCTGGTGAACACCTGCTGGACCTTAGACTCTGCGCCCTGGGGAATCTTGGGCTTGCGTTTCCTGTCCATCCACAGCAGTCTGCTACTGGGTTCACCACCTTGCGGTGCACCCCTGTCTCCAACGGGGTGCACTTGTCACCTGGCCACAGGTGACCTGACACTGAATGATGCCTGTAGCTGAATCCATCATTCAGATATTCCCACTGAAAGTCAAAGACGTCATATGACGTCCTTGGGCTGGAAATGGTTTAAACAGAACGTTTAGTTGGTCTTTAAAAAAAAAGGAATGCAAGTAAAACGATCTTCAGATGCACATTGCGATTGAATTATTGAGCTTTGATGATATATGACAAATGTAAAAGCATGTCTGAAAACGGTGATGACAGTACTCGCGCTTTCAAGTGCAAATGCGTTGAAGACTAAAGGAGCAGGACGGGACATAAATAACATTGACAAAGTTGCTTATTTCACCGCCCTGCCTAATAACATCAAATTTATTTAGCGGAAAGGTAGAATTAAGCTTTTCCGATGCCCTCGCCAAGACTTCCCCCGCCAACCTTTGAGCCGGGCCGACAGACGAAACGCACATTTTAAGATCCTTCTGACTTTGAAACTGATGACTTGGAATAAACTGATCATTTATTTTCTAAAGCACGAGTATTCCTTCTTCATTTTCTGTCATTATCAAACACTGGTTCCACTGTTATGTTTTAATTAAGTGAATCTAATTAGTTAAGTCTAAACATGAAAAGCGATTTAAAAAAATGAGATGTTAAGTGGCAAATGGCTTTTAAAGCAGCCCCCGCCGACGCTTTCATGTCTCCATCGGAGTATCTCCCGCTAAATAGGATCTACAGCAAGTTGAAAGGCTTGCAAATAAGTGATTCACTCCAAGGCCGGAAATATTCCTCTTGCTCAAACCCCAAAGGGTTTAAAAGTGGACGTGCCATTAAATCTACACCTTGGGATCTCTTGAATCTGGCCGCAGTGACCAAGGAGGTCTAGACTTTCTTGACTTAAAGGATAAGTGCGATTATCCTACTTGCCCCCTTCCTTGAACCCAACCTAACCTACCTTCCTACCATGAGTTATTTAAGGTGCCTTAAAGTGGATGTGTTGTTGAAAGTCAGCTTTGGGATCTCTTGAATCTGGTTGCATCGATAAGGGAGGTCTTGACTTTCCTAACTTAAAGGAAAAGTGAAACTATCTTTCTTGATGCCTTTGCCTAACCTTACCTATTAGTCCACGCCGTGAGTTATAGGGACTCAAAGTGGTCATGTCGTTGAATCTCCAAATTGAGAGCTTCTGATTTTGGCCACAGAGACCAAGGAGGTCTTGACTTCCTTGACTTAAAGGGTAAGTTCATTTATTCTTTTTGCCCCCTTCCTCTAACCTAACCTACCTTCCCACCATGATTTATTTAACGGACCTTGAAGTGGATGTGTTGTTGAATCTTAATCTACATCCAGATTTAAGAGATCTTGAGATCTCTTGAATCTGGCCGCAGTAACCAAGAAGGTCTTGACTTTCCTGACTTAAAGGGTAAGTGCACTTATCCTTCTTGCTCCCTTCCATCAACCTTACCTACCCTACCTTCCCACCATGATTTATTTTATGGCCTTACAGTGGATGTGTCGTAAAATCGCAACCATAGGATCTCTTGAATCTGGCCACATTGAACATGGAGGTCTTGACTTTCATGACTTAAGGATAAGTGCACTTATCCTTCTTGCTTCCTTCCTTCAACCTTACCTAACCTATCTTCCCACCATGAGTTATTTAAGGGCCTTAAAGTGGTCATGTTGTTGAATCTCCAGTTTGAGGTCTACTGAATTTGGCCACAGTGATCAAGGATGTTTTGACATCCCTGACTTAAAGGGTAGGTGCATTTATTCTTCTTGCCCCCTTCCTTTCGACCTAACATAACCTACCTTCCCACCATGAGTTATTTAATGGGCCTTAAAGTGGATGTGTTGTTAAATATCAACTTTGGTATCTCTTGAATCTGGCCGCAGTGACCAAGGAGATCCTGACTTTCCTGACTTTAAGGGTAAGTGCACTTATCCTTCTTGCTCCCTTCCTTCGACTTTACCTAACCTACCTTCCCGCCACGATTTATTTAATGGCCTTACAGTGGATGTGTCGTAGAATCGCAAACCATGGGATCTCTTGAATCTGACCACAGTGACCAAGGAGGTCTTGACTTTCATGACTTAAAGGATAAGTGCACTTACTCTTCTTGCTCCCGTCCTCCGACCTTACCTATGCTACCTTTCCGCCATGATTTATTTAATGGCCTTACAGTGGATGTGTTGTTGAATCTCAACTTTGGGATCTCTTGAATCTGGCCACAGTGACCAAAGAAGTCTTGACTTTCCTGACTTAAAAGATAAGCGCACTTATCCTTCTTGCTTCCTTCTTTCGACCTTACCTAACCTACCTTCCCACCATGAGTTATTCAAGGGGCCTTAAAGTGGATGTGTCTTAGAATATCAACTTTGGGATCTCTCGAATCTGGCTGCAGCGATCAAGGAGGTCTTGAATTTCCAGCCTTAAAGGGTAAGTATACTTACTTTTCTTGCCCCCTTCCCCTAACCTAACCTTACCTATTCCCCCACCATAAGGAATTTAAAGGTACTTGAAGTGGTCATGTTGTTGAAACTCCAGTTTGAGATCTACTGAATTTGGCCATAGTGATCAAGGATGTTTTGACTTCCCTGACTTAAAGGATACGTGTACTTATCCTTCTTGCCCCCTTCCAATACCTAACTTAACCCACCTTTTAAGGGTTATTTAAGGGGCCTTACAGTAGATGTGTCGATGAATCTCAACCTTGGGATCTCTTGAATCTGGCCACAGTGATCAAGGAGGTCTTGACATTCCTAACTTAAAGGATAAGTGCACTTCTCCTTCTTGCTCCCTTCCTCCGACCTTAGCTAACTTTTAGTTTTGAATAGAGTGGAGAGGGTTATGATCACCTCTGAGGTTTTATTGCTGTCTGTGCCCCCCTTAGGGAGATTCAACTTCTCTATTTGTCCTGTTTACAGTGAAAGTGAAAGAAAATACCCAAATTTTAGGTTGTCACTAGAACAGGAAGAGAGGGAAAATCCAATGGGGACACTATTTCTGGTGACAATCCTCCTCACTTTGGAGGGATTCCCTCACTTCCTGTTTTGGGTATGAGGCAGGAAGTGAAGGGAAATCTCCCCCAATGTGACAGAAAAACAAAAACTGACAGGAGTTATAACTTTTTCCTACTTTGTCCAAAATGGAAATAAAGTTTTGCTTTCAACTCCACTTTAAAACATCACTCCCAGCCTTGTCGTTAAAAAAAAAAAGAAAAAAAAACATCACGCCGCTTGTAACTGGTTGCAGCCGGTTGAGAATGTTGGCATGGTCTGCAGCCATCAGGTCATGCTTGCAGTTGTAGTTCCTCAGTACCTAAACATTCTTTCGTTGACTCTAAACGAAAAAACAATTCTTGCAAAGAAAACAGAAACAATTTGTATTTTCCGTGGCAAGTGAGAATATTAATTGCATTTTTTTTTTTCTTTTCTTTAAAGCGATGATTATGAATGTTGTGCCAGCAAGGGAATTTCTGTAATTACTTGCTTCTCAGCCTGTTGAAGATTCCACGCAAGACATTAAATGCAAATGAGGACAAATATTGTGATTGCAAACAGACAAATACGCAACGCCGCTGTTGGGATAATTTGCGGTTTCTGATAATGATGGTGTTGGAGTGAACTGGGGGTGGGGAGAGATGGCAGCGCAGCGCACGTCCCCTTCTCTACGGTTCATCCCGCCAAGCCCCCCACCCCCCACTTCTAAGTGATCCTGGTGCCAAAGGCATCTCAGCTGGTTGCGCAAGCAAGTGGCATCTCATGGAGATTTAGCGGTTTGAAGCTCGCCGGCGTCCCAAGACGGGACCGCCGTAACGTCTCCCCGTCCTGTATTTGAAAAGTACGGAGAGGACTCCAGCCTAATCTACACACCATTTAATTACAGCTAAAGAATTTTAAATGTGCACCTCGGGTGGCCTCGGTATTAAGTAGAAAAGCATCACTTTGCCATTAAACTGACACCGGAGAGGCATTTTCAGCGTGAGTTCTTTAATATCAGCAAAGCCTCGAAGTTAGCGGTTTGTTCTTTTTTCAATGGCTGCGGCTGTCAGCAAGTCCAAAAGTCGGCATGACAGCAGCTGCCAGAAAGTTGCGGCAAATGTTTGCAGCAAAGGGAAGGTGTCACGCTTCCAAAAAAAAAAAGATGGTGGCTTACCATCTAGCAACATTTTGCCTGCCTTTTAACCACTTCAGCTCTGGAAGGTTTACCCCCAATTCATGACCAGGCCATTTTTTGCTATACGGCACTGAGTTACTTTAACTGAGGCCGCGTACACACGGCAGGGAATCTCGACGGGCAGAACACATCGTTCCGCCCGTCGAGGTTCCCTGCCGGCCGTCGAAATCGGCGACCCGCCCGTCGGGAATGGCAACCAGCCATTCTTCCAGGCGGGCCGTCGAGGAAATAGAGAGCGTGCTCTCTATTTCGGCTCGACGGGCTTCCTGACGGGAAGCTCGCCGAGACCGTACACACGGCCGAGGTCCTCGCTGGAATGTGCATTCCAGCGAGGTTCTCGCTGGTTTTCAGCGAGAACCTCGGCCGTGTGTACGGCGGCTGACAGTTACGTTTTTTTTCTTTACTTTCTGCTATAAAACATATCCAATAAAAAAAAATATAAAAAATCGACATATTTTTGGTAACAAAAAAATTCCAATAAGTGTATATTGATTGGTTTGCGCAAAATGTATGACTCTAAAGCCCTGTACACACGATCGGATATCTGATGGAATCTAATCCGATGGATTTTTTCGTCGGATATCCGATGAAGCTGACTTTCATCAGTCTTGCCTACACACCATCAGTCAAAAATCCGCGGTCACGCGGTGACGTAAAACACTAAGATGTGCTGAGAAAAATTAAGTTCAATGCTTCCGAGCATGCGCCGACTCGATTCTGAGCATGCGTGGATTTTTTGACCGATGGACTTCCACACATCGTTTTTTTTAATCGTTTTTTCATCCATCGGAAAAATTTAAAACATGTTCTATTTTTTTTCACCGATGGAAAACAAACCGATGGGGTCCACACATGATCGGTTTGTCCGATGAAAACAGTCTATCGGTCTTTTTTCATCGGAAAAACTGATCGTGTGTATAGGGCTTTATACAGTGATCAGTGCTAAAAATATGCACTGTCACTGTACTAATGATGCTGGCAGGGAAGGGGTTAACATCAAGAGCGATCAAAGGGTTAAATGTGTTCCTAGGGAGTGCTTGCTAACTGTGGGGATATGTTTTCACTGTGAGAAGGCAGAGATCTGTGTTCCTGCTTAGCAGAAACACAGGATCTCTACCTTCTCTACTAACAGAACGGTGATCAGGGACGGTGCTACCACTAGGCAAACTAGGCAGCCGCCTGGGGCGCACTGCTGCCTAGGGTGCCCAGCCACTGGCGTTGCTACTCTCTTCTCTCTGCAGCAAGCAACTGAGTCTCAGCATCAGCAGGCAGCCGCTGCTCCTTTCGCACATAGTGTCGGAGGCAAAGCGGCAGCGGAAGATTGTGTCTGTGTCCCAACTGAATGGAAGCCAGAAAACATTTATTGATGGACGCTGGTAGGCTGCATTTAATGGCCGCTGGTAAGGCTGCATTTGATGGGCGCTGGTAGGCTGCATTTGATGGACGCTGGTGAGGCTGCATTGATGGGCGCTGGTGAGGCTGCATTGATGGGGGTTGGTAGGCAGCAATGATGGGTGCTGGTAGGCTGCATTGATGGGTGCTGGTAGGCAGCATTGATGGGCGCTGGTAGGCTGCATTGATGGACACTGGTAGGCTGCATTTGATGGGCGCTGGTGAGGGTGCATTGATGGGACTGGTGAGGCTGCATTAATGGTGGTTGGTAGGCTGCATTGATGGGTGCTGGTAGGCTGCATTGATGGGCGCTGGTAGGCAGCATTCATGGGGCGCTGGTAGGCTGCGTTGATGGCTGCTGGTGAGGCTGCATTTTAAAGGGGAGCTGGTAGGCTGCATTGATGGACACTGGTAGGCTGCATTGATGGGCGCTGGTAAGGCTGCATTTGGTGGGCGATGGTTAAGGTTGCATTTGATGGGCGCTGGTGGGTTGCATTTGATGGGTGCTTTATTTAAAAAGCTGGGGTATACATGGGCAGGGAAAAGGGGTGGAGTTAGGGGTGGGGCCAATGGGGGGCAGAAAAATGAGGTTTACCCTAGGGCAGCCTTTCTCAACCTTTTTACCCCAGGGGAACCCTTAAAATAATGTTCAAGTCTCGGGGGAACCCCTAATAAAACCCATTCATTGGGGGGTCAGTGGGAACACTGTCCCTTAATTTGGTGGTCAGTGAGAAGAATGCCCTTTGTTACAGTGGTGGTAAGAATGGCCCCCTTACAGAGAACTATGAAGATCATTAGTGTCATACCACTGGCTCCTCCAAGTGGAATTGGCTCAGAACGATGTAGGCACCATCAAACAGGAGGTAAATCAGTCACAGCTCAAGGAACCCCTAGCCACCTCTGGAGGAACCCTAGGGTTCCACGGAATCCTGGTTGAGAATGGCTACCCTAGGGTGTAAAAAAATCTTGCACCAGCCCTGACGGTAATCTGCCTCTCTCGGGAACGATCTGCGTGCTCCAGCGGACATCAAGTATGCTGGACCTGCTGATTGGCTCCCACTGTGTCCAATCACAGTGGGAGTGGGTCGTCGGCAGCGAGCGTGCACGCCCCAGACCCGGAAGTGCAAAACCACGTACCTGTACGTCATCTTGCACAGGGAAGCCCGCCTTGCCACCGTACTGTATATCTACGATATATCTATTGCCCCTTTCCTTTGATAGAATTGCGGGGTTCTCATCCCTGTAACATCCTGTAAAATGTTAAATCAGCTCCGCTATGTGTGACTCCGCCTGCGCAACCACGTCATTTATTAATAGGAAGTTATGTATGAAAACACTGCAAGTCTCATTTGCCTCCGCAGCAGAGGGACCTGTAGACCTCCAAGGAGCACAAGTAGGGTGATGTCCCCACACTCACAGGACTGGACTGGGACAAAAATTTGGCCATGGACTTCATCCAGACTGGCCCACTTTGACAGGTCTCTCCCATGGTGGTCGGACAACTCCGGCACCTCCCCCCCCGGCCACCCAAGCCCCCTCCCCCACTTCACTAGCCACTAGCCGTTCTACTTTATTAGAGTAGAACGGCTGGTACTGGTACTCTTATAGGCAGTACCAGTGGGGAAGCTAGACATTATTTCACCGGGGGCAAAGAATCAGTCGGGTGCCCCCCCTTATGGGACAATATTAGGCAGAAGGGAGAAACTCCCAGGCCATAGCTGTTGAGTCGGCTGTCTGTTCCCCCCCCCCCCCCTGCTCCTCTGGTCCTCCCCTGCTTCTCTTTTCCCCCCAGGTGAGGGCTGCGGGGAGGAAGAGGAGGTGAGTGCTGGGAGGAGGGAGAGGAGGTGAGCGCTGGGGGGCGGCGGTCCGCTGTCACTGAAGCCAGCCCACTGAGCCATCAGCCCACCGGGACACTCCCTGTAGTCCCAATGGCCAGTCCATCCCTGCACACTCATGGTCCATTGATACTTCCTCTAGGTCTGTAACTGTCGGTCTGCAGGTGATGGAGGAATTATCTGTAGGAGCCATTTCTACCAGCGCACCGCACCGCAGCGGACATCCATCAAGGTGCATTTCACAATGAATGGCTCTGCGTTGCACCGAGGCATGGAAAGTGCCTTATCATTGCAATAGTGTGAATGGGCCCCAATGACAAAACACAAACTGCTGGTCCCCAAAAGCTTGCAATCTATTGAGAAGTAAAAGAAACACACTTTTGCTCAATGTGACTTTTTTGGCGACTTTTTCACAAGGTGATGATGCGTCCCGCATTCTCAGCCCGTTATTGTAATAAAGTAATCTTTCCGGCTCTCATCCCGCATTGTCACCGATCGCCTATAAATACTTTCCCCCCCCCCTCCACAGTACAATCACTATAAACAATCTCACAAAGGCGTATCTGTATAACCTTGCTTTTTTGTTTGGACAATAAAACTCCCGAAATGACAAATCTCTGCTCCCTCCCTTTGGTCCCCGTAGCGGTTTGCGGGGGATTTATGGACGGCGCTTTGACCAAGTCACACTGGCTTTTTTTGGGGAAATTGATTTCCATGTCTGCGAGGCTTCACTGTTTATTTCTCGTGTTCTGAAAATGTCAGACCTGTTCACCCCTAAACATTGATTGTGAAGGATAGGGATGGTCAGTGTCAGGGCTCGGGGCCATGGGCGTCCGCTCATAGGAGTAAGGGGGGGCCAGTGACCCCCCCTGGAATCGGCAAGGGTCTGCCATGCTTGCATCTCTAGCTGTGCTGACTCTCTGTGTTTGTGCGGGTTGGCTCCACACCTGTTGCAAGATCAGTGTCACTGAGTTACAGAGCTCTTTACTGCCACCTCTGGCTGCTTCCTGTATGTGCACCCTCGTGTTTGCTTTGCTGCCTGTAATGTATTTTCAAAGGGACATGTGGAAACAGGACTTGGGAGAAGGAAGACCACCGTGACCTTACAAGTGGGGACTGTGAGTACAAGTTAAGGGGGAAAACTTTATGGGATAATGACTAAGCCCCTGCCCTTCATGACATTGTCAAAAAAGCGGAGCATAGGTGACCGTAAAATTATGCCCCCCCCTGGAAAAAGTTCAGCGGACGCCAATGCTCGGGGCATTAAGGGACTACAAACCCCAAGCAGGTAGACCCACTGAGACGTACACACGACCGGTTTTCTCGGCAGAATCCAGCAAGAAACTCGATTGGGAGACGTATTCTGCCGAGGAATCCGGTCGTGTGTACACTTTTCGCCGAGAAACCCGTCGAGGAACTCGTCAAGCCAAAATGAGAGCATGTTCTCTATTTCCTCGACGGGCAATGGGAAAATTTGGCTCGACGAGTTTGACAAGTTTTTTTGATAGCTGAACAAGGAACTCGACGGGGAAAACCATGTGTTTCGCCCGTCGAGTTTTTCGGTCGTGTGTACGCCGCCTTAGAGTTCCTCAAAGCTGTCAGTGCCAAAAGTTTCTTCACATTTTTTTCGTTCCAATTGAAATTGAAGTGATAAAATCTTTGCTTTCAACTTTTTTATCCATTATTACACCTTAAAGTTGTTGATACAGCCCCTACATCCCCTTTGCAGTTCCTACAGCCCCTTTACAGCCACTAATGCCCTGTACACACGATCGGTTCATCCGATGAAAACGGTCTGATGGATTTTTTCCTTGAAGCTGACTTTCATCAGTCTTGCCTACACACCATCAGTTAAAAAAAAAACGATCGTGTCAGAACGCGGTGACGTTAAACACAACGAATTAAGTTCAATGCTTCCGAGCATGCGTCAACTTGATTCTGAGCATGCGTTGGATTTCCCCACAGACGATCGTTTTTTTAACCATCAGATAATTTTAAAAGAGGTTCTAAATTTTTTCACCGATGGGAAAAAAAACGATGGGGCCCAAACACGATCGGTTCGTCTGATGAAAACGGTCCATCAGCCCGTTTTCATCAGACGAACCGATCGTGTGTACGCGGCATTACTGTCTACATCAGGGGTATCCAACCTTTTCAAACGAAGGGCCAGTTCATTGTCCTTCAGATTTAAGGGGGCCGGATTCTGGCCAGCCGGGGTAGAAAATGTCCCGGGCCGGCATCAGTAATGAAATCGAGAAATTGAGGAGTAGTGCCCCCATTGGTAGGAGGAATTGTATCCCATGCAGAGGCGGACTGACCATTGATGAACTCCGTCACTGCCCGAGGGCCCCATGCCACTAGGGGGCCCCACCAGGGTTGCCAGGCTCATTAAAACCAGGGACAGTATGTAAAAATCTGTGTTTTTTTAAAATCTGTCCCTGATATGTCCAAAACCTACATGCTTTTAATGTGAAAATCCCGAGATTTTAGCTGCCCCGCCTCTGCACTGCTACCTGGCTTGGTGGCCATCTGTAAGCCTGGGGGCCCCATATTCTTCTATTGCCCGGGGGCCCCATGAGTTGTCAGTCCGCCCCTGATCCCATGATTGGTATCGGTGTAAGAAATAGTGCCCCATTGTTGGTGTCAGCAGAAAGGAATAGTGCCTCTTATTAGTGGGAGGAATAGTCCCCCCAAAGGGCCGAATAAAGGCTCACAAAGGGCCACATTTGGCCCTCGGGCCGCAGTTTGTAGGCAATCTGTCTCATCTGTGTAGGCAAGACTGATGAAAGTCAGCTTCATCGGATATCTGATAAAAAAAATCCATTGGTTTGTTTTCATTAGTGTTGCTCACGAATATTTGCATTGCGAATATTCGCTACGAATGTTGCATATTCGAGTATTCGCGAATAACACGAATATCACGGCAAATATTCGCTATTTCGAATATTCGAATTTTTTCAATATTTTTTTTTAGAACAGATCACATCCTAGAGATCGCCATCGACGTCTAAAAGCATTGCTGGTATGATTAGAGACCTTGGGCCGAGTAGCTGCAGCGCTCATTTTATATTGCCGAAAAATCGCAATGCGATTATTCGGCAATAGCGATATCGCGCGATTATTTTGTATTGTAATATATCACGAATATTCTGAGCCAATCAGAGTGCTCCATTCCGCGTTTCTCGAAATTTCGCAATTATTGTGTATTATAAAATATCACGAATATTCTGAGCCAATCAGAGTGCTCCATTCCGCATTTCTCGAATATTCGCAATTATTTTGTATTGTGAAATATCACGAATATTCTGAGCCAATCAGAGTGCTCCTTCCGCATTTCTCGAATATTCGCAATTATTTTATATTGTAATATATCACGAATATTCTGAGCCAATCAGAGTGCTCCTTCCGCATTTCTCGAATATTCGCAATTATTGTGTATTGTAATATATCACGAATATTCTGAGCCAATCAGAGTGCTCCTTCCGCATTTCTCGAATATTCGCAATTATTGTGTATTGTAATATATCACGAATATTCTGAGCCAATCAGAGTGCTCCTTCCGCATTTCTCGAATATTCGCAATTATTTTGTATTGTAATATATCACGAATATTCTGAGCCAATCAGAGTGCTCCATTCCGCATTTCTCGAATATTCGCAATTATTTTGTATTGTGAAATATCACGAATATTCTGAGCCAATCAGAGTGCTCCTTCCGCATTTCTCGAAATTTCGCATTCGCATTCGCAATAGCAAAATTTCGCAATCATTTCATTTCCAAAAAATATCACGAATATTCGTATTTAGCGAATATATCTCGAATATTCGACTATATATTCAAGATATATCGCGAAATCGAATATGGCATATTCTGCTCAACACTAGTTTTCATCAGACAAATCGATCGCTTGTACAGGGCATTAGACAGGAAGTATGTTACTGTCAGGATCAGCAGGGGACAATAAAGGAAAAAATACAAATAAAAAAAAAGAAAGAAAATGCAGCCATCACATCTAATGTCTGGTAGTCTAAAATATATTCCATGTTTGTTGTGGTGGGGGGGGGGGGGGGGGGTTTAAAGTATTTTATTATTTTGTATATAGGTACCAACAGGTCTATTTTAAATCTTGTCTGCGTCGGTCTGTTTTGTAAGTTCTGCTTTAGAATTCAGTCATCAGAAAATCGGATTTGGAGCTGATTAGTTCTCGCTCGGTGTTTATTTATTTATTTTGTCAGTCACATGCTTCTTAGATGTTGTGTATCTGAAGTCGAAGGAGAACCTTTGATCTCCGCCTCGTCCCGCGTGTGCTCTTGGACATCAAAAGAGCACTTGTAAAATTTTCATCATGGCAACACAACACTTTCGGTGCTCTGCATTTTCTGGGTCACCGCGGCTTTTTGTCTCTTTAATGGCTGAATAGCAAGATGCAGCGTTGCACTGAGAGCTGCTTTCCAAAAGATCAGAAGGGATCTGCGTCACCTTCACCCACCAAAGATCTTCAATCCTCCGTCTCCACCAATACGGGTGGCCATCTGAAAATGAACTTTCCATCGAATTTTGTATGTCAAAATCACAAAACAGTCGAAGCATAAAATCGTACTTTTGATCGACTGAGAGATGAGATTAAAATTAGCGCAATTAGAAGCCAAAATTGCTGCTATTTTCTCTTTTTCGATTTTTGATTTGATCTTTTGATAATCTGTGTTGAAGCTGACAATTTTTGGACCAAATTTTTGAGGTTAATTTAACTTGTGGGTGTTGGATTGCTTATTTCTGGCACTTACTAGTGTTGCTCACGAATATTCGCATTGCGAATATTCGCTACGAATATTGCATATTCGAGTATTCGCGAATAACTCGAATATTGCGGCGAATATTCGCTATGGCGAATATTCGTATTTTTTCAAATTTATTTTTAAAACAGATCACATCCTAGTGATCTTCATCGACGTCTAAAAGCATTGCTGGTATGATTAGAGAGAGACCCTGGGCCGAGTAGCTGATGTGATTTTTATATGTTGCCGAAAATTCGCATTGCAAATTTTCGGCAACATAAAAGAATCGCATCAGCTACTCGGCCCTTCTTTTGCATCAGAGCCAATCAGAATAACTCGAATATTCGACAAACGGAATATTGCGCAAATATCTTCTCCGCCCTTCTTTTGCATCAGAGCCAATCAGAATAACTCGAATATTCGGCAAAAGAAATATTGCGCGATATTCCTTTTGCCGAATATTCGAGTTATTCTGATTGGCTCTGATGCAAAAGAAGGGCGGAGAAGATAATCGCGCAATAGGAATATTGCACGATTATCTTCTCCGCCCTTCTTTTGCCCCCTTATTCTCCTTTCTTTTAAGTAGAGTTAGTGTAGAGTTAGTGTTTAGTGCATATTAGTTTAGTAATACAGGAAATGATCTCCGTTTATGAGAATTTCGCAATCATTTTCGCATTAGCGAAATTTCGCAAATTTTTTTTGGGATAAAATATCACGAATATTCGATATTAGCGAATATTCGCGAATATTCTTCTATATATTCGCGCATTATCGCGAAATCGAATATGGTGTATTCCGCTCAACACTAGCACTTACCTGTGACCATGGTTCATTGAAAGTGATTACAACTGACTGAGAATTACCACATGTATGGCCAACTTTACTCTCATCTATAGCCCAGGTGACCACATCATATGCTACTGCAAAGTTGACAAAATTTGGGTAAAATTGGAGGAGGTTCTTTCCAGCGACATAAAAAATTCTGGTGAGCTCTGTCTACCATAAGAGTCCTCACTTACATTATGGTCCCCATCAGTGTCCTCACTTACATTATGGTCCCCATCAGTGTCCTCACTTACATTATAGTCCCCATCAGTGTCCTCACTTACATTATGGTCCCCATCAGAGCCTCCTCCTTACATCAGGGTGCCCATCAGATTCTCCCCTTACGTTATGGTCCCTATCAGAAGCCCCCTTCATGTCATGGTCCCCATAAGAGTCCCCCCTTACAATATGGTTCCCATGAGATTCCCTCTCCTACATTATGGTCCCCCATTACATTAGAGTCCTCCTTCACATTATAGTCCCTATCAGAGCCCCCCTTACATCGGGGTCTGCTTCAGAGTCCCCACTTACCACATTGTCCCCATCAGCGTCCCTTTATTAATCAGGTTACACATCAGATCCCCCCTTAAAGTGATACTAAAGGTAAATTAAAAAATAACAAACGTGTCATACTTACCTGCTCTGTGTAATGGTTTTGCACAGAGCAGCCCCGATCCCCCTTTTCTCAGGTCACCCGCCAGCGCTCCTGGCTCCCACTCCCCCCTGCTGAGTGGGCCCCATAGAAAGCCAATTGCATAGTGTTTCCTGATCTCAATCCTAAGTGCCTGCAGTCTGAGGATCTGCTGGCCAGATAAAATCAAAAAGTGGGTCGGATGTGATCCGCAGCCCAGTAGTGTATTTAGGTTTTGTGCTGCCCTAGGCCTGACTAAACTCGTGCACCCCCTAATTTAAATATGACACACCCCTTCCTGTCAAGGCCACACCCCTTGCTGTTTAAGACCCGCCCTTACCTTACTCTATCCAAAATGGGGAAAAAAGTGTTCCTATAGTTCTACTTAGGCACAACATTCTGATAATTTTACGGAGAGGACTAAGAAGACCATGTCAATGGTGCAGAAGAAAATACATAGCACAGTGAGGAAGGTTTGTGGTCCAGGATGATAGGACAGTCAAAATTTAGTAGAGAGTTGCGGAATGCTGGCAGCCCAGTCCGCCCCATAAGACTGGCGCTACTCTAAGGCCCCGTACACACGACCGAGCTTCTCGGCAGAATCCAGCGAGAAGCTCGCTGGGATCCATATTCTGCCGAGAAGCTCGATCATGTGTACGTTTTCGCCGAGCAAACTGACGAGCGAGGCGTCGAGCCAAAATAGAGAGCAAGTTCTCTATTTGCTCGATGGGCCATCGGCTCGACGCCTTTTTCGACAGCCTGGTCGACGAACTCGACGGCCGCCCGAGAACCTCGTCGGGCGGAACGATGAGTTTAGCCCGACGAGGTTCTTGTACGTGTATACGCGGCCTAACAGTGTAGCACAATCCGGCGGGGACTCTTTCTGTGCTGCCCTAGGCCTGGGCCTTGTTGGCCTAGGCCAGGGTACAGCACTGCCGCAGCCCACAGTTTGGAGACCCCTGTTGTAGAACTTTCCTTATCTTTATTATGTGATTCAGAAAAAATTGTACAAGTGTTGTAGAACTTTCAATCACATCCCTTCCTATAAATAAATATATAAACACTTGGTTATAGATTGATCCGCTGGGCCGATCGATCCACTTTCCAATGCACCCCTGTCGTTTGACTTTTCTAGGCCGTGCTTCTAGATCGCTCCCGGTCCATATTTGACATCGACTTTCCATATTATCTTTCTATATATATATTACTTTTGTCAGGATTGAGTCTTCATAAGCTTCATCAATTGTTTATGAATTCAGCTTCAAAGGATCATTATTCACACGGAGGCGTTTGGGAAAAAGCAACAGATATTGAGCAGGTAAACTACCGCTGTGAAATTCCAGGAGAAGATAGAGTTGAGCCAAGCAAGCTTTGCTAATGGCAGCAAATGATTAAAATGTACGGATGGGAACTTCTCTGGGCGGCGGTGGCGGCAAACCGTCCGAGTAATGCGGCTGTTTCCAGGAAGACGGTGTGAGGACATTCGCAGAATTTGCAAGAGTAGGTTTTAACAAAATGGATAACGTTTTATGTGGGAGCCACAGATTGCTTTTGCAACATTTAAGTCTTTTTTGAGATTTTTTTTTTTTTTCTTCCTAAAGTAGGCGAGGCTCTTCACTTTGCAAGGGAAATGTTCTTTGGAAATGTTTCCTCAGCTTAGTGAATGGGGTAAAGCGGTGATGACATCTATCATCCAATTAAATGCAAGCAATGATAGTGGTGTTTGTCTCCTTGCACGTGATTGGCGTTCTTTACAAAGTGAATTTCTACCATGTTCACTGAGCTAAGGGAAAGGGTTTAGAGTTAGGGGGTTAGGGTTAGGGGGTTAGGGTTAGGGTTTAAGGTTATAGGGTTAGGGTTCGGGTTAGGGGGTAAGGGTTTAAGGTTTTAGGGTTAGAGTTAGGGTTAGGGGGTTAGGGTTAGGGTTTAAGGTTATAGGGTTAGAGTTAGGGGTTAGGGTTAGAGGGTTAGGGTTAGAGGTTAGGGTCAGGGGTTATTGTTAAAGGGTTAGAGGGTTGGAGTTAGGGCAGCCTCTTTGCCTTTAGAAAATCAGCCCCAAAGTCTGAGACTTATGTAGCTGATGATATTTTTATGCCTAATGACTTGGCCTTACCCTGCTGACCATAGGCGTGCGGGGGGGGGGGGGGGGGCAGGGATTGTGCTCCTCCAGACATTCCCGGCCAGGACAAGTACTGTCAGTGAGTAAAGCGGTGATGTGACGGCCTTTTTTGGGGACATTAGATTGTCCCGGGGGGGGTGGGGGGTGGCTGTGTCAGTTTCATTCCGGGACACTGTACTGTCCTGGATAGAAGGTGCCCGGGACCGACCTGAAAAATGCGGGACTGTCCCAGGCAATCTAGGACACGTGGTCACCCTACTGCCCACCCCTTGTCCCGGCCTTGGTATCTGGTATCTTATCCCCCCCCCCCCCAAAATGCGGGACTGTCCAGGGCAACCAGGGTTTGTTGGTCCTGCGGAGACGGTCACGGAGCTTCAGAGCCACGGCTGGGCTCTTAAAGGGGACTTATATATACGTCCCTGTGCCCAGCCGTGCTATTCTGCCTACGTATATCGTCGTGCGGCGGTCCTTAAAAGGTTAAAGGAACCTATTAATAAAAAATTAACCTTTACAACCCCTTTAAGTAAATCAAACGCCAACTGTCAACTTTAAGTGGAGCATAAATCCTGCATAGGTAATGGAACTGTCAACCTTCTTACTCTATGGAGCCATATTGCAGTGCAGGGTTGGGAGCATCACAAGCAGGGCCGATCCGCCCTATAGGCTCACTATGCAAGCCGCTTAGGGCCCCGCAAAGCTGCGGAGGGCCCCCAAAATTACTAGAGGCCCCGTCTGGTGAGAAGTAATTTTCGGCCCCTCACCCTGCTTCTCAACTCGCTGGCTGCATGGGAAAAGAGATAAGAAGTCAGCACCCCCTGTGCTTCTCACTTGCTGGCTGCATGGGAGAAGAGATAAGAAGTCAGCACCCCCCCACTTGTCATGTAATTTTGCTTAGGGCCCCAGGGAGGTCAGGATCGGCACTGATCACAAGAGTACACGCATTGCCTCACGAAACCTTTGGCAGGTAATGCAGTTCTTGTGTACGCGTTCAAGTTGCGTATTGACTGCAGTCGCAATTTAAAGCAAATTAATTAACAAAATATCCATTTAATTAAATCTGATGCCACTACAAAATGGGATAGAGACAAAACCAGCCTGGCGCGTCCCCCGCAATATTTTACAGATGGGCCTCTTTGTTTTCCCTCTATCAGCACCGCGGCGCCGTACCTGGTCAGCACATAATTGAAACAGCCTCTTTCCCGTTCAGCCTGAATCGTCTCATCTTTGCACTAATTAATACATCCCAAACCAAACGTTCCTTCTGTCTCCTCCCTCCTCCTCCTCCTCGCTCCCTCCCGATCGGTTGACCCATCAAACTTTCCCCACAACGCTCAAGTCTGGAGCCAATGCTTTCAAGTGATTTCTCTCCAACGGTAAAAACAAAACAAAAAAAAGGATAAAAAAGAAAAGAAGGGGCGGTATTCAATAACAACACCTGACAAATTCATTATCATAAGATAATTGACCATATCTCGGATAAAGTCGTTAATGGGAATCTGGGAAATTCTAACTTTCTTAAGGTCAACTGCCTCTTGTTAATTGCCAATTTACAGGCTCTAATCACCATGACAGAAATAATGAAGGAAACGGGTGGGGGTGGGGGAGGGGGGAGAGTAAATTATTTTGACTTTGCCTTTACTTGGCAAACAGACCGAGCAGTTTGCAGCGTGGAAAATTGTAGTCATGAATAGATTGTGCTTGTTGTGTATCTAGAATGTTGCTGATGTTGGCGAAAAACCATCATTTTGGTATAGAAGTCGCCTCCGGAGTTTTTAAAAGTAGAATGATGTAACCTGTAAGATGGCGGTGTTGTTTAGCTTAAAAGGGTTGTAAAGGTACAATTTTTTTTCCTAAATATCTTCCTTCCATTTTGCTTTTAAATGTCCTTATTTCTTCTGAGAAATCCTCACTTCCTGTTCTTCTGTCTGTAACTCCACACAGTAATTTGAGGCTTTCTCCCCGGTGTGGAGTGTCATGCTCGCCCCCTCCCTTGGACTACCGGACGCCCACTAACACACAGCTCCTTTCTCTATCTGCAACGTACAGTGTCCTGACTCACCTGTATGTCCAGGTTGATGTGGTCCGCTTTTGGTTTGGTGGTTTTTGGTTTGGTAGGCATGTTTAGTTCCACTCTTGTATTTCTTTTTTTTTTTTTTTTCCAGTGCTCTTTTTTCCTAGACCAACTATAGGTAGGGGCATGGTCAGGTGATCACCTGCCCCTTATATATTGATTAGTACTCCTGTGCTTCTACTGAGGAGACTTTAAAATTCACACTAAGGGTCCTTTCACAGGTCCGTTCCGTTCGTCCGATTTTTGGACGTCCGGTAACGGACCTCAATGCTTCCCTATGGGAGCGGATCCGTTAGCGGATGATGCATCCGCTAACGTCCGCTAGATCCGCATCCGTTTTTGCGGACGGAAGAATGCCCTATTTTTCTTCCGTCCGCCCAAACGGATCGGATGCAAACGGACAGACGGTCCGTTTCCATCTGACTCCCCATAGATGAGAGCGGAGGAGAGACAGGGCAGTCCCTGCACAGTGTGCGGGGACCCCCTAGTCCGCCGACAGCTGAGCGGAAACCCCCCCGCTGAGCTGACGGACACACGGAGCGGACCGAAAAACGGTCCGCTCCGTGTGAAAGGACCCTTAGGGCTCTTAATGCGTCCGTTCAGTTCGTCCGTTTTTTGGACGTCCGTTAACGGACCTCAATGCTTCCCTATGGGTTAGCGTCCGTTAGCGGATGAGCATCCGTTAACATCCGTCTGCGGTAAGCTCCGTTTTTTTGGACGGAAGAAAACCCTATTTTTCTTCCGTCAAAAAAATGAAACGGACGAAAAACGGACGTTAGCGGATGATCCGTTTACCATCCGATCCGCTAACGTCAGTTTTTCATCAAAATATGTAAAAAAAAAAAAAAAGTTCTAAAAAAAAAAAAAAAAACGGATGAAAAAACGGATGAAAAAAACTGATGAAAAACTGACGGAAAACGGAACGGAAACGGACGAAAAACGGATGAAAAAACGGATCAACTGAAGGGGGAAAAAACTGATCTAAAAAACTGAACGGACGTGTGAAAGAGCCCTTAGGACTGCAGTACACAGAGAGCCTTGACGGGGCCTGCAGCTTACACAGGTATTTGCAAATGCATGCAACTAAACCTCTGTTTATAATGCCTACAGCTAGACAGGTTAATTTGGTTTGTTGCTTTTTTGGTTGGTAACTTTGAGCCTGGGTATTATGGAAACATTTTTTATATTCCATATATATATTTAATTGCATACTGCTAAAAATGCATCTCATTTAAAGTCCCAAAACCTCCCCCCCTTCCAGGGATGGACTGGCCATTGGGACTACAGGGAGTTTCCTGGTGGGCCGATGGCTCAGTGGGCCAGCTTCAGTGACAACGGCCCGCCGCCCCCCTCCGATCCTCTGTCTCTTCCTTCCCGCAGTGCTCACCTGGGGGAACAGAGAAGCAGGGGGAGGACCAGAGGAGCATGGGGGAGGGGACAGACAGCTGATTCAACAGCTATGGCCTTGGATTTTCTCACTTCTGCCCAAGGGGGAGCACCGCACTGATTCTTTGCCCCCGGTGAAATAATGTCAAGCTTCCCTACTGGTACTGCCTATAAAGCCGCATACACATGATCGGTTCAAACCAATGAAAACGGACTGAGGTTCGGTTTCCATCGGTCCAAACCGATCGTCTTTAGGCCCCATCGGTAAGTTATCCTTCGGTCAAAAAACAGATGGCTTTCTTTAAAGTTGAACCGATGGACGGCTAACCGATGGGTCAAAACCGATCGTTAGTATGCAAAAGCATCGGTTAAAGGGCCGCGCATGCTCAGAATCAAGTCGACGCATGCTTGGAAGTATTAAACTTTGTTTTTTTCAGCACGTCGTTGAGTTTTACGTCACCGCATTCTGACACGATCGGATCATTATCCGATGGTGTGTAGGCACTAGGGTTGTCCCGATACCACTTTTTTAGGACCGAGTACAAGTACCGATACTTTTTTTCAAGTAGTCGCCGATACCGAATACCGATACTTTTTTTAAACGTGTCCCCAAATGCAGCCATGTCCCCCACATATTGCAGCCATGTCATGTCCCCCACATATTGCAGCCATGTCCTGTCCCCCACATATTGCAGCCATGTCCTGTCCCCCACATATTGCAGCCATGTCATGTCCCCCACATATTGCAGCCATGTCATGTCCCCCACATATTGCAGCCATGTCATGTTCCCCACATATTGCAGCCATGTCATGTTCCCCACATATTGCAGCCATGTCAAGTTCCCCACATATTGCAGCCATGTCATGTTCCCCACATATGCAGCCATGTCATGTCCCCCCACATACTGCAGCCATGTCATGTCCCCCCACATATTGCAGCCATGTCATGTTCCCCACATATTGCAGCCATGTCATGTCCCCCACATATTGCAGCCATGTCATGTCCCCCACATATTGCAGCCATGTCATGTTCCCCACATATTGCAGCCATGTCATGTTCCCCACATATTGCAGCCATGTCAAGTTCCCCACATATTGCAGCCATGTCATGTTTCCCACATATACAGCCATCTCCTGTGCCCCATATTGCAGCCATGTCATGTCCCCCATACCTCCGGCTCCTCTGATTATACCGCCGCTGCTGCCGGGTTAATCCCCGTGCAACACAGCGAGCATTACAAGTTTTCGTTGGTAAACTTGTAATACCCGCGGCGCCATGTATAGACACGCGATTGGACGGATCCGTCCAATCGCGAGCAAGGGGGGAGTGTCTATGCACGTATCCGGCGGGGGGGGAAGTATTCTATTTTGGTATCGGGGGTATTTGCGGGAGTACAAGTACTCCCGCAAATATACTCGGAATCGGTCCCGATACCGATACTGGTATCGGTATCGGGACAACCCCAGTAGGCACATCAGTCCATCAGTCAGCTTCATCGGTGAACCGATAAAAACGGTCCGTCAGACCGTTCTCATGGGATGGACCGATCGTGTGTACGCGGCTACCAGTGGGCCAGAGTGGATCAAAGTGGGCCAGTCTGGATGAAGTCCAGGGCAAAAAAGTTGTCCCAGTCCAGCCTTGCCCCCTTCTATTTTTGTGCACATATGGCAAAAAAAAATTGAGGTATTAGGTAAATCTACAAAAAAAATAAAAAATTCTTCCAAATAATAGAGTCCACCTACAGGGGTTGTAGTTTTTTGAAGTTATTTTAGATTTGAAAAAATGTTTTGAAAAAATTAGCTACCAGAATAAGTGGGATGAGGGTTTTGCCATCGCCCGAAAAAAGGAAGGAGGAGAATATTTCACAGAGGCGTCCAAGGCAAAAAGCGCAATTTTCATTCATCCTGGAAACACCACATTAAAGGTCATAAAACGGAAATGTGTGCTTCTCAGGGAAAAAACGTATTTGTAATAATTTCCTGGCATGAAATATTAAAGATCGGGGAGGTAAAACATCCCAGATGTGATCACTTGCTGATATGATTGAAGGCCTATAAAATGAACTTGGGCAGTTTTTGCGAACCTCACCGATCACCAAGCAATCAAGAGTGATTTCTTGTTTTACATCTTTCATTCCGCGTCCCAAAAAAAAAAAAAGAAAAAAAAAAAAAAACAGAAGAGAAAAAAAAGGAACCCAGACATTCTCCATATTGCTGTAGTGGCAATGAATTCATTGTAGCCTTCGACCTGACATCTTGTAACTCGCGATGATGACAAAACGCATTTGTTACGGTCGGAAGCAGTCCTGGAAAATGTTACACATGACAGATAAGTTTGTCTTCTCCCTGTTCGTTTGATTGGTCTATAATTGATGTGGCTCCTGTTCAAAAATACAACACTAGACTTCCGAAGATATCAAAAGTGTGGCAAAGCCGTTTGGCCCCTCGAGATTACATTTTTTCACAAGTTCCGAACCTGCAGTAGCCAAAGTAGGAACAAAGAGCAGAATGTTCCAAGAGAATCCGCAATGCCAAGGACTAGAAAGTCTAATGATTAAATAGTAGTAGACTTCTGCCCAAATGAAATCTTAATTTTTTTTTTTTTTCAGGGAAAAAATAATTGCAGCTCCTAAATTAGCAGAGTCGGTGTAACTTTCCAAAATGTAAAAGAAAAGTCCAATTTCAGTTTAAAAAATTATTATATTACATACATTATTGCTACACAAAAATAATGTAATTTAGGTCCAACTGAACTTTTAGTTTAAATCTTCTAAGGGCCGGTCCACACCAGAATCGCACAGGAAGGTGTTGGTGGGGTGCAGCACGGCAACAGCAGCGGTCCGTCCATACGCCACCCCCCTAATCCATGCGCCCGGCCCCTAATTTACACACAGGGCGCCTGACGAATGTATTCCAATTTTTTTTTTTTTTTTTTTAGAAGCACCTGATTAGAGCCTTAAAGAGGAGTTCCACCCTAAAAAATGACTTTTTTTTAATCCACTCCTCACCCCCTTACATGCCACATTTGGCATGTAATTTTTTTGGGGGGGGAGTGGGGGCTTCAGTAGGAGTGGGACTTCCTGTCCCACTTCCTGCTTCCGCCGAGGGGCTAGTTAGGCGATTAAGCCTTAATCGCCTACACCAGCCCCTCCCTGTAGGCGATCACATGGGACACTGTCAGGTCCCATGTGATCGCCTCTCCAATCAGCGGCGAGCCGCGCGCGCATGCGCAGTGTGGCTCGCGCATGCGCAGTGGGTGCCCGTCCGTGAAGCCGAAGGCTGTCACTGCTGGGTACTCACAGTCGAGATGGAGACGCCGGCTGGGGAGGGGGGGAGAGGAGCGGACCCCCCGGCCGGCGCATCGCTGGATCGTGGAGCAGGTGAGTGTGTGTTTATTAAAAGCCAGCAGCTACACTTTTTGTAGCTGCTGACTTTTAATAAACACAATTTTGGCTGGAACACCCCTTTAAGGCTCTAATTGGCTATTAAAAAGGGTGGACTCTGGGGCGCAGAGCACTACGCCCCGAGCCCACCCACTTGTGTGAGAAAAGCGAATTAACATTCGCTATTGTCTTCCTGATTCTCCTTCCGGCCAATCCCGGTTTAGGAAGCAGGTCCTGAGGCCCGATTGGCCAAGAGGAGAAGCGATCCTATTGGTCGCCAAGGAGGAGGGAGGAGGCGCAGGGGAAGCCGCTTTGCTGTGAATCTGAGGAAGAGAGAGAGGTCCTCAAACTAGATAGGGGGGGGGGCTGTGGGAAACCTGACTAACTGCTGGCAGGAGGGGGGGTGGTGGCGGACAGATTGCCTTCCCCCCAAAAAATATACCACCAGCCGGCACTGGATGACAATATCATACACAGTCCCAAATGCGATGAAAGAACTTGTACTGAGATAATGCAAAGACAGTTCACAAATATCCGGTGGGAAGGCAGCCCAGCTGGGAACACTCCAATGTTCAACAGTGCGTAGAAAGTGGGATTCAGCCGAATTGACAGGGGCAAAATGTGTCTTGGCCATCTTATGCCCAAGCAAGGAGGGGTCCAGGGAAGTTGTGAGCCACAGGCTTTCCCTCCTCATCAGGAACCCTCCCCTGTCGCTAGTTCCCAACCAGGGGAACCTGTCCAAACTCGCAAACTGAGCACCTTGGAGCCTGGGATTTAACCCCTTTGTGCCGGCGCCTCCCGGACCTTTAGAAGGTTTCGGATGCTGAGAGGCCGGGTTCATGATCATGTGACTGCTGTGATTTGCTGTCACGGCGATCACATGATCGGAAAGCTCCTGTTCGCAAGAAGCGTTTGGGAGCTACTCCATTGCTCCTTCCCATTAAAAGCAATGGAAAAACCACAGCTATACCGCCGGCAATGCGCCTCTGGCGGTATTAAACTTTTTTTGCCCGCTGGCGGGGGGTAAAACTGCACCGCTAGTGGCTGAATACCGCCGCAATTCCAACGGTAAAACGCTGCTAAAAATAGCGATGCTTTACCGCCACTGCACCTCCCGCCCCAGTGTGAAAGGGGCCTTAGCATGGGGCATGTCTGGCTTTTGCAGAGACCACTGCTTCCATGCGGATTGCTGGCAGGAGACAAGTCTTTTCCTTATTATGTCATGACTGCCATAACCTTTTCCCGTCGTCGTGGCGCATATGTGGTATCTCAACGGGTGCGGGTTAATGCAGAGGGGCCGCATATATGCAGCCTTACAGAATCAGTTTTCTGGCGGGGACTGGAAAGCTCCCAATGCATACTTGCGGTCGGGAGCTTTCCGATAATGTGGCAGCCATTCACAGAGGTCACATGACCCAAATGCCCGCCTCCTGTCATTTAGCAGTTCTTAAAGGGCCGGTAGGCAGCGGCAGGCAGGGGTTAGGGTGTTAAATCGGTGAAGAGGGAGCAGCATAATGCCTCCTCACCGACTGTAAAGGCACCCTCTGACAAGCGAGCCAGCGATCCCTCTCTCCACCCAGTCATGCAATTTGCATTATATGCCAGAAAGCACAATCAGATTGATGACCCAATTTTTTTTAAGGACCGATAAGCTGTATATATATATATATATATATTACATTTTTGTTTTTTGGGTTTAGGGTAGCTGCAGAGAATAAGATGTGCAAACACAGATACTTTGGAGGACTCATTTTATCACTGGTTTGTTGCAAAAGCTTTTCTGTGGTGCTTAATCTTTCATCCCTTTCAGATTACGGGCAGGTTTATTTTCCCACACTCCTTCATTGTACATTGCTACAAAATGACAGGTGCACTTTAATATGACAAGTGCACTTCAGGTATTCAAAGCAAGGCTTGCTCATCCCTCCTAAAACATTCTCTGATCGCTGTTTCCTTCCCTGTCTTTTTTTCTCTGTAACGATCCCTCGCATTCTGTTGGCCTCCATGTAATATTGGCATCTTAATGTTTATGTCTTCCTTATTTAAAATGCTGTAGCTGAAAGTTTGGCTCTCCTCAGCTTGTTCCAGCAGTTTCCTGGGCATTTTACAGCTCCTTCCTGATTTACCGCCTCTTTATGGCCGGCTATAAAAGTGAGCGCATCGGGGGACGTCATCGTGCAATGAGGAAGCTTCCCTGGCCTTGTCAGCTCAAGTTGAGCGTTGGTAATTTCCATGGGCGCCTGGTGGTTTTGGGGGGGGGGGGTTGTTCCCTTCGCTCAGAGACAATTAAAACAACGTCTTTTGTTCCTTCAGGTGTCATGCCAACAAATCTGGATTTTGCTGATGGCCCCCAATAGGCCGTTGCACCGGAATGCCTCGGCGACAGGAGAGGATTTTGTCCGCCTGGTTCTACGCACCTCATGTAAAATAAACAAGTGCAATCTTCTTGTGATGAAAAATTTAACTGAACTCAGGGCTTCACAGGAGTGGTATCATTCAGTAACTTAATAGATGTTCTTTTTTTTCTGAAAGCTTTGCAAAAAGATATTCCCAAGAACCTTTTACCTGCCAATCGAAATTTGGCCCCCATAATGCACTCTGGCCCCATGCACAATCGGGGAAAAACTGCAGTGTTATGCCGCGTACACACGATCGGATTTTCCGACAAGAAAAATCAGATGTGAGCTTTTGTTCAGAAATTCCGGCCGTGTGTAGGCTCCATTGGACTTTTCCTGTCGGAATTTCCATCAACAAAAATTTGAGAGCTGGTTCTCAAATTTTCCAGCGGGAAAAAGTTCAAACCGGAAATTTCGAGCATCTGTAGCAATTCCGAATGTTATGAAGAGTGATCAGCTGAATTGTAATTAATTGCAAATTCCCTCTTTGCCATGAAAATGAACTTAATCCAAAAAATATATAATTTCCATTACATTTCAGCCCTGTCACAAAAGGACCAGCTGGCATCATATCAGTGATTCTCTTGATAACACAGGTTTCGGTGTTGACGAGGACAAGGCTGGAAATCACTCTGTAATGATGATTGAGTTAGAATAACAGACTGGAAGGTTTGAAAGGAGGGTGGTGCTTGAAATCATTGTGCTTACTCTGTTAACCATGTCTACCTGCAAGGAAACTTGTGCAGTCATCATTGCTTTGCACAAAAAGGGATTCACAAGCAAGAATTTTGCTGCTTCTAAAGCCGCGTCCACACGATCAGTCCATCCGATGAGAACGGTCTGAAGGACCGTTGTCATCGGTTAACCGATGAAGCTGACTGATGGTCCGTCGCGCCTACACACCATCGGTTAAAAAAACAATCGGGTAAGAACGACGTGCTGAAAAAAATGAAGTTCAATGCTTCCAAGCATGCGTTGACTTGATTCTGAGCATGCGTGGATTTTTAACCGATGGTCGTGCCTACTAACAATCGGTTTTGAACAATCGGTTAGGAATCCATCGGTTAAATTCAAAGCAAGTTGGCTTTTTTTTTTAACCGATGGTTAAATAACCTATGGGGCCCACACGCGATCAGTTTTGACAGATGAAAACGGTCCATTAGACCTATCGTGTGTACGCGGCCTAAGATTGCACCTAAACCTAAGCTGTTTATCAGATCATCAAGAACTTCAAAGAGAGAGGTTCAGTTGTTGTGAAGAAGGCTTCAGGGTGCCCAAAAAAGTCCAGCAAGCACCAGGACCGTCTCCTACAGTTGATTCCGCTGCGGGATCGGGGCATCACCAGTGCAGAGCTTGCTCAGGAATGGCAGCAGGCATACCAAGACATTTTGAACAATTTCATGCTCCCAACTTTTTGGGAACAGTTTGGGGGTGGCCCCTTCCTGTTCCAACATGACAACATGAAAAAAGGTCCCTAAAGGCATGGTCAAGTTTGGGGTGGAGGAACTTGACTAACCTGCACAGAGGGTTAAGGTCAGGCCAGTCAAGTTCCTCCACCCCAAACTTGCTCATCCATGTCTTGCTTTGCGCATTGGTGCACAGTCATGTTGGGCCATCCCCAAACTGTTCCCACAAAGTTGGGAGCATGGAATTGTGGCAAGGGGCTCCATCATGCTCGAAAAAGGATTGTTCATCACCAAACTGTTCTTGGATGGTTGGGAGAAGTTGCTCTCGGAGAATGTTTTTGCACCATTCTTTATTCATGGCTGTGTTCTTAGGCAAAATTGAGAGTGAGCGCACTGCTTGGCTGAAAAGCAACCCCACACATGAATGGTCGAACATCAGTGCCTCGACCTCACATATGCGCTTCTGGAAGAATGATCAAACATTCCCATAGACACACTCCTAAACCTTGTTGACAGTTTTCCCAGAAGAGTTGAAGCTGTTATAGCTACAAAGGGTGTACCAACTCAATATTAAACCCTACAAGCGAAGACTGGGATGCCATTAAAGTTCAGGTGCCCCAATACATTTGACAATATGGCGCATGAATGAATAGTATGCGCAACCTGCTCAACCTCACCTAGCATTTCATCACAGGGAAATTCTGGTGCACTGGAGGGCTTCCGTTCACCCAGACATGTTCTTTATGCTGCACCTATGACTTTACGTACCCCTTAAATCTGTATTCTAGTTAAACCCCTGCAGGAATATCTGAATCAGTACCATATTAAAAGCAAAGTATCCCATAACAAGCTAAAAACTAATAAAGCAAGTCAAGATGGTCGCCTCACGCTCCATAATTGTTAGATCATTATTGGCCCGCTACCAAAATGAAACAAGCAGCCCGCTCATGGAATATGAAGAAAAACAGCAAACGAGATATGAGCGGGCAAAAAACAAAGAGGAATCGTGCGCGTTTTTACCTCCGAGTAATGTGTTATCTTAATGGTGTTTAAAAATTGTGAAGCGAGAAAAATGGAGCCTTGCCTGGGAAGTGATCATGTGGTTAATCTAACAGGTGAGGCGGCGTGTAGTTATTACAATGATGGAGTTCGGAGTTTATCAGTGAACACTGGCGAAGACTAAAAATAAATATATAAGAAAGACAAATAGGAGGCGAGCATACAAAGAGAGGAAAACACAACATTTTCTAATCAAATCTCTGCCCCGCAGTGTCTCAGTCACCTCCAGTCATTTTTTAGGACATAAACACAGCCAGTTAAAATGACTTTGGTAATTACACTTCATCTCGGCCTTTCCGAGGTATTAAAAAGAGAAACAGGAGGACGCGTCAGAGAAATAAAAAATAAAAAAAATGTGGTTTAATCACGATTTGGTAGAAGCAATCGCTGGAAACCCAACCATTTCTGCTGAACGGTATTAAACATGCTCCCCCCCCCCCACCCCACCCCATTTTGCGACAATTGCACATATATCTTTCGTCATGGCTTCCTTCGGGATTTTATATTCAATAAAACGGTAGCAACTTCTTTTTATTAGATCCTATTGCTTATTCTTGAGTCGTTTGCTGAAAGTGTTGTGTCTTTGCTGTGTTTAATTTGTCATTAGGATTGGTACTGCGGGGTTGGATATATCAGATGGAGATAAGGGGCCTAAAACAAATCCGGGTTCTTGGCTTCTTCTGTACATACAGGCATATAGAAATGGGTGTTCTTCATCATCTATGACTGGCCATAGACTTGACTGTTAATATGGAGTGTGTAGCCCAAGTAATTCTACTATATGTGTTTTCCCCATGCTAGACTTGACAGTTGGGTGTTCTGTCTCCATCTGATCATCTTAAGCACTTCCCGCCAATGTCCTCATGTTTCAGTGGTTCTACCATGATCATGCCTCCTGCTGATATCTAGTGTTGAGCAGAATATGCCATATTCGAATTCGCGATATATCTCGAATATATAGTCGAATATTCGACATATATTCGCTAAATACGAATATTCGTGATATTTTTTGGAAATGAAATGATTGCGAATTTTCGCTATCGCGAATGCGAATGTGAATTGCGAATGCGAATATTCGAGAAATGCGGAATGGAGCACTCTGATTGGCTCAGAATATTCGTGATATATTACAATATAAAATAATTGCGAATATTCGAGAAATGCGGAATGGAGCACTCTGATTGGCTCAGAATATTCGTGATATATTACAATACAAAATAATTGCGAATATTCGAGAAATGCGGAAGGAGCACTCTGATTGGCTCAGAATATTCGTGATATATTACAATGCAAAATAATTGCGAATATTCGGCAAATGCGGAAGGAGCACTCTGATTGGCTCAGAATATTCGTGATATATTACAATACACAATAATTGCGAATATTCGAGAAATGCGGAAGGAGCACTCTGATTGGCTCAGAATATTCGTGATATATTACAATGCAAAATAATTGCGAATATTCGGCAAATGCGGAAGGAGCACTCTGATTGGCTCAGAATATTTGTGATATATTACAATACACAATAATTGCGAATATTCGGCAAATGCGGAAGGAGCACTCTGATTGGCTCAGAATATTCGTGATATATTACAATACACAATAATTGCGAATATTCGAGAAATGCGGAAGGAGCACTCTGATTGCCTTAGAATATTCGTGATATATTACAATATAAAATAATTGCGAAATTTCGAGAAATGCGGAATGGAGCACTCTGATTGGCTCAGAATATTCGTGATATATTACAATATAAAATAATCGCGCGATATCGCTATTGCCGAATAATCGCATTGCGATTTTTCGGCAATATAAAATGAGCGCTGCAGCTACTCGGCCCAAGGTCTCTAATCATACTAGCAATGCTTTTAGACGTCGATGGGGATCTCTAGGATGTGATCTGTTCTAAAAAAAAATTGAAAACATTTGAATATTCGAAATAGCGAATATTCGCCGCGATATTCGCGTTATTCGCGAATACTCGAATATGCAATATTCGTAGCGAATATTCGCAATGCGAATATTCGTGAGCAACACTACTGATATCCACCAGGCTCTTCCTAGTGGAAAGATGTAGACCAGGGGTGGTCATCCAGTGGCTCGAGGGTCACATGTGGACCGCAGAGCCTTCTGATGTGGCCCACCACCTCCTGCTTTGGAATGGAGGGTTGGCAAGCAAAGATCGCAGGTTGCCGACCCGCCATACCACAGCATTAGTGTTGTGATGTGAAGCTGGTGGTAGAGGAAGAAAGCGGCTGCAGAGCAGAGGCCCATAAGCCGATGCTTCCTCTACAGCGCCGGCTTTTGCCACAGGCGGAGGATAAGCCACAGGATAGACACAGCTGCACTCGTGGTATGGGTAAACCGCAGTGTGAAAGCTGTCTTAGGCTCTTTTTACGCGATCAGCCCGACCAAATGGGACCCTCAATTCACCACTACAGAGAGACAGATGTCCGTTTATGCCCGCCTACCTCCAATCCAAAAAACATTTGTCCCCTTCCATCTGGGCGGATCGGAGGGCCTATAGAGTAACTGTGACCTGTCATCCGTCCGCTCCGCTCATTGTGACCCATGACTGGTTATCAAGTTGCTTGAGTAGTCCTTGCTCTTCAAAAGGTTGGGCACCCCTGATGTAGACTCACACTATCCACTATCATAGGACAGCTGGACTCTTTCCCACCAACTTCCTCCTGGCTCTTTCCAGTGAGCTTCTCCAGACCCCACTCATAGATGCCAACATTGTCAGAAAATGTATAGGGACACTTTCTTTCTGTAGGTGGAGTCTTATTATAATTGGGGGGTGGTGCATTAATTTCTAGGTGTGTCATAGTGGGGGAAGAAAAATGCAGCGTGGTTTAAATGATATATTGGGCATGGCTTAAAGGGGACGTGGTTCAGATGGGGTGTGGCTTGAGTCTGAGATTAACTATCGATAGAGGGAGAAAGAAAAAAGGAGGGAAAGGAGCAATTTCCTGGGACATTTCCCGGGGAAATGGTAAAACCGAGACAAAGGTCTAATGCCCGGGAATGTCCCGGGAAATTCGGGACAGTTGGCAAGTATGCCCACTTGATCCCTAGATTTGAACCTGCAATTATATTAGGCCACCCTAGCTAAGTCTAGCTGGGACCTCAATGTCTTCACAAAAGCTCCTTTCCCTCTGGGCACATCCCCTGCACAGGGGTCTCCTTCTCCAGGACTGGACCCAGGAACACTGCGCACTGCTGCCCAGGCTTCAGACTATTTATGGGCTCTCCAATCACCTACTGGGCACACCTCCACAGGGATTGGCTAGAGTCACATAAATATTCAGGCTGTATGCCCTGTCCTTCCTCCCACTATAATTTTAGAGTCCTCTAAACAGGGTGAAGTAACAAAAGGTCCAAATATCAGCCGGTTCAGCAGAAACCAGCCGACATTCGGACCATGTGTATAGCTGTCCTTCCATCAGAAGTCGGTCCAAGGACCCAAAACAGGAAGTGAATGGAAATGTCCTCAAAGTGAGGGAATCCTTGGTAGTCACCAAAACTACTTCCAAAAAAAATGGGGAAGGTCAACCACTCAAAATGTGGGAATTTATATTATTGACAATGGTCACCATGACAGACAGAGAGGTTGAGTCATCCTAATGGGGACACAGACAGCAATATATCCTGACAGGTGTTATATTCTCTCCACTATATACAAAACTTAAAAAAGTTTTCCCCAGAGTTACATTTTAAGGTCTATAATGGCCAATCCTGCGCCTCCTTAGTATTTCATAAATGAGTAGAACTCAACAAGGAGAAAAAAAAAAACTAGACTTCCATGATGCAATTGGGGCTCCTTCTGTTTTTTGTAGACTGTTCCATCAGTTAAGGTGATATAAAGGAGAGGTGGCCAGAGACAAACCATGTTCTTGGGTATCTGGTCGTCCATATTAGCTGATCTTCCATTGCTAGTAAAAGAACATGAAACTGACAACTAGACGTATACATTGATTGAACGTCTCCGTGCTTTAAATCCATATCTTGCCTTTCTGGAGTCCATGTTTAAATTGCCAATCTGTCAGAGACTTTCAGGACATGTGCAGACATTAAACATCTTCATTTTTTTTGTGTGTATATAAGAAGCCCCTGTGTATTAGAGAAGAATTAAGCAGAAGGTTGGCTAGTGGGGGGGTTGACAATTGAGGTAGATCTCCAGAACGTTCCTCTTCCCTATGTTGCGGCCTCTTAGGATTGGCCGTCTGGAGTTCGGTAACAGGAGACGCCGGTGTATACAGAAAATGGTATTTAAGCAGCTGCATTCTGCCAATGCTAAATAATAACATATCTTTATAATGCTGTATAGGAATATTTTCAATTATTTGGGTTTGCTTCTTAAAGCCCTACTCTAGGCTGATGTTAAATTTGCCACTGCAGTGGATAACTCCAGCACCAGCACCATGCTATATGGGATGAATGCTCCTTTGGCTACTGGGGGGGAGGAATATACCAAAATCCTTTATTTCTCATCCTTGAGGGTTCTTTCTCTCAAAACTGGTCCTCCAAAGCCGCTTTGCTTCCATGCCCAGCTGGACGCAGCTCTCTGACGTCATCATGTACAATGCAGAAACTGCAGGATTCGAGGGTTTCAAGGGTCCAGCCATATTGCTGTATGTGGGACAGCAGAGAAGAGCAAGGAATAAGGTAAGTATTTGCACATATACCTTCCCCCCAAGCCCAATGAGCATTGGCATTGGGTAAATGTAACATCAGCCTGGAATGTGGCTTTAAGTTTAAAGGAGATGTAAAGTCAATCATTAAAACCTGATATAGGCTTTAATGTAATTGCAAATGTCCCTTCCATTATTTTTAATTCTGTAGGTTTTGTTAAAATAAAACCTGCTGATCCTGCCATGAAGGTCCTTGTTTGGAAACCTCCTGTTATAGGGTGACAATGTTCTGTCCTTGTCTCCAAATTGTTCTCTTGCATTTGTAAGAGGGTCTTTATGGTTGGCTGAATTTTGGTTCCAAAACACAAATGCCTAACCCCTCTCCAGTCCTGTTACAACACTGTCCCCTCCACCATCTTGTGTCCTGCTCCGTACCATAGGTCGTAACATGATATTCCTGGCCATAGACCTTTATATACCGAAGAAGGAGTGTCCACACAATGAATAGATTCACTGCACTTTACTGGTGTTGTTCAGGATACGGCATTACAATCAATTGACATTACACAGTCAATCACATACAGTGGACGATCCACAGTAGTCACAGGTGAAAGCATGTGCAGCACTTTGGCAGCCATCTATCTTTAGTCTCTCCTCCTCCCAGTGTCATTAGAACTGCGCTCTCAGTAATCACCTCCTAGGTACATCTCTCCTGGAAACCCTCCAGGAAAGCAGTCTCACATAGGGATCCCCAGCTTGGCCTAAAAGGCCTTTTGCAATCTTCCCTAGCCCCCACTTTCATGACAGAAAGTCTACAACGGAATACACGCCAAACCCAGGAGCCAGAGACTGAAATAGACTCTGCCCAGGGGGGGACTGACCATTCGGGCACTGCCCGAGGGCCCCATGTCACTAGGGGGCCCCACCAGGGTTGCCAGCCTCAGTAAAACCAGGGACAGTATGTAAAAATCTGTGTTTAAAAAAAAAAAATAGATTATAGCTGCACCGCCTCTCCAGTACCTTTTCAGTGTGTGTGTGTGTGTATGTGTATTCTGTATGTATGTATACTGTGTGTGTGTATACTGTGTGTGTGTATATTGTGTGTCTATACTGTGTATGTATACTGTATGCGTGTGTGTGTGTGTATACTGTGTGGCCCCATAAATTCCTTTTGCCAGGAGCCCCCATAATCTCCTATTGCCCGGGGCCACACAAGTTGTCAGTCTGCCCCTGACTCTGCCTGACCCAAAATGGCCACCAGAGTGCTGTCTGCATTAAACCAGATCGCTGCCCCACTGACCCAGGAAACCATAGAGGAACCATGTTCCTCTTGATTTCCTCTGCACTGCCGCTGCAGTTTAGCGCCACCTGCAGTGGAGAAAATAGACTGCACCTGCCTATATGCCATACTGAAACTTCAGCTTTAACGATGTTGGTTCTTCACTCTACCATCTCATGAACTAGCTATTTGGAACATGTTTAACTGTTATAAGAGGCGAGGTTTAGCCTCCTCCTTGGCGTTATGTCCAGGAGCTGAAAAAATTCTAGGAACCAGGAAGTCGATGACCCTCCAGGGGTCATTAGTACTCACAGAACTGTGCTCTCAGTAGTCACCTCTTTGTTAGGTACATCTTTCCTGGGAACGCTCCAAGGGTTCCCTTCATCTAGTAGTCGATAAGCCTAAAGAAAATGACAACGGATCAACCAGTCGTGTTTCCATAATTTTTTTTTCTCCTGGAACATTATATTTTTACTCAGCGTGCCATGTAGTTCTTCGTGTCGAAGCGATGCACTTTGCCCCCGCGTCCAGCGTCTGCACTGGCGATACAGGGCGAATTTGACGTAGCATGACATGTTCATCACAGTCGGAACAACATCACGTACGCTCATCTCCATCTCCGGGCCGAGGATTAATTCTCAGCGATACCTTCTGGGAAATTCTGAACATTTTCGAAAAAATTTGCTTTGCCAAAACAACGTGCCTGAGTGTCGCAGGAATAAAGAGCGGGCAGAACGGATGAATCACTGTCAAAATAATCCCGCCGATAACTGGAAATAATTCTCAGCCATGAAGAGCCATGCATGATAATCAGAAAATGAAGACGGAGGAAAGTTATTCGACAAATGAAGAACGCCGTAATGTATGAAATAAAGAACTTCTGCCAGCTCTGCTCGTATCTAGGAAAAGTCTGTCATCATTCGAGAAGAAATCGTTTTCTGTGCCTTGTGGAGTTAAAGGATAACTAAAGGCAAAAGTTTTAGTATCGTTTTTGCTATTCACCTTCCCTATTTTTCCTGTTTAATGTTATCAGTGAAAGTGAAAGAAAATCCCACATTTTGGTGGTCACCAGGACAAGATATAGGAGAAATCTTCACTAGTTCTGGTGACAATCAAAGATTCCCTCACAAAAAGAACTAAGGCAGAAAAGTCAGAAAAAAACACCACATCCCGATATAAACAAGAGCACAGAATGGGGGAAGGGGAATAAAAAAAAAACGGGATTTTGACAGTGTTATAAATGGAAACAATGTATAAACACAATTACAGTATCAATAAAATCAAATATTTGTATTACAAAGGTAAAAAACATGAGGAATTTAGACCATCCATGTCAAGATTATATGTTCCACAACATAGCATGTATACAAACAATACGGCTCAACATGTTTCGCTATTTTGAGCTTCTTCAGGAGTGTTTAGTATGCTGGACCGCTGTAAAAGGAATGGAAACTTGATTGAAAATGGACAAATTTAACGTCCCATATATGTTCAGGGCACCCCACCTAGAAAGTCTGATTCCAAGTGGTCGCAGGAGGTGTGTGGTGAGGACAGGGACAGGAACCCGCTGGTTAGGGAGAGTATTCTTAGCATAGGAAGAGGATACATTGGAGGAGGGACAGCGTAGAGACTGTTTGCCATTTTTTTCAGTGTGGAGCCTTTCCACTACTAAGGCTTGTTGTGACCTACCAGCTAGCCGCTTCCTCTGCCAGGTGCTGTCGGCATTAGGGTTGCCACATCATCCCTTTAATCCAGGACACACATTAATTACGCAGGTTCAGTGGCCAGGGCTGTCTTAATGAGAGGGCACACCTGCGCACTGCCCAGGGGCCCCAGCTGCACGGGGGGCCCTGTTTTTTCCCCAAAGCAGCTGGTCCTTAAACCTACGCTCCCCGAAAATTGGGGGCCCCATGATGGCACTGGGAGTAATAGATACACAGGGGGAGGCAGTCTGCCCGGAGCATTACTTTGCCCAGGGGCCCATGATGCTATTAAGATGGCCCTGTCTGTGGCTGGTTAAGGTGGTAGTTAAACTCACTTGGTGCCTTATCTGCATTAATCAGGATCAGAACCTGTGTAATTAATATGTGTCCTGGATTAAAGGGATGATGTGGCAACCAAGTATCGTCCTCTACACGGGCATCAAAGTTCACTGTGAATGTTGTCCCCAGTTTGGTGCTGCCATATAGAGACTCTTGTTGCTGCGTTGTTGGAATTACCTGGTTAATATAAAGAAAAAAATATTGCCACTACTCCTCCTAACCAGCTCAGGTGAATAAACGATAAGGAGCGGCCTCAGCCTACATGTCTCCACCACACCACACACCCTGATGCATTTTGCCCTGCCCACCGGGGAGCTTAGGCATAGGGTAGGTTCCACGTTAATATACTTTGTTGCAATCTCGGATCTCTGTGTGTCTTTCCCCTCGGGGCTCGGGGGCCCCCCGCCTATGAGGAGACTATCAGTAAAGGAAATACAAAGGCTGAAACAGTATTTTACGGAGACAAACGTGGTAGTTGTTTTTGATACACAAAGCTTTAGCATCCAAAATGGTGTCCAGTTGGGACGCAGATCTACTTTAACTTGGAACAAGGACTAGCCGGGTGCCAAATCCTGAAGTTATAGACAGACTTGTGATGCAAACAGTGGGCAATTCACTTGGCTAATTTTTCGTTTTATATCACTGCCAGCTTCAATAAATCCCGCCATTCTCCGCCGCCGTGGGAGGTCTCAAAAAGCATCACGCGTTATTATTACTTTCTGGAGAATGTATACATTTACAATATCACACAGTTTTTTTTCCTTCCTTCATTTTTCATGAGAAGTGGCTTTAGATTAATGACTTAGCCACTGAGGAAACGAAACACGGTGCCAGTCTGATTTATTGACCACTTAGTGTTGATGAAGCTGCAAACAGGAGTCAAACAGATGTTGCAGCTGCATTTTTCTTTATCAGAAACGCACAGCTTTTTGCATTTTTAACCACGTCTATCGCCCGATACTGCTGACTCTCCCAAAAAAATAGAAGAAAACTCCTTACCGGCATAGACTTTCATTCTTGTCAGCTGGACTTCTTTAAATGGAACAGTCACGTACACGGGGAGAAGGAAGACATTTTGTGTGTTTGTTAGGCTTGTTGTAAGGGGAAGGCTGTTCTGGTTCATGCGAAACAAGAACTAACTAAGGCCTGGGTATAAAATGGCTGCTGGATGCAGAATTTTGGAAGCTCTGCCAGGGCAAGGGGTACATCTAGGAGAAAATGGCCTTCCAAATATCTTAATGCTTAGAGTACAAAATGTCTGCCAGGTTTAAAATGAAGGAGGCTTTGCAGGGAAGGCTACACCCATTAACACGTGGCCTACCAATTCTCTGGGAACTAGTGAAACTATTGGTGCTTAGAGTAGAGTAGAGGGGCTACAGCTATTAGATTACGACCTACAAATTCCCTGGGAGCTAGTAATATTCTTGATACTTGGAGTTCAAAATGGCTGCCAGGTTTAGAATGCAGGAGGCTCTGCAGTGAAGGCTACACCCATTAGCACGTGGCCTACCAATTCTCTGGAAACTAGTGAAACTATTGGTGCTTAGGGTAGAGTAGAGGGTCTACAGCTATTAGATTACGACCTACAAATTCCCTGGGAGCTAGTGATATTCTTGATGCTTGGAGTTCAAAATGGCTGCCAGGTTTAGAATGCAGGAGGCTCTGCAGCGAAGGCTACACCCATTAGCACGTGGCCTACCAATTCTCTGGCAACTAGTGAAACTATTGGTGCTTAGAGAAGAGTGAGTGAGAAACTTATATAGCGCAACCCTGCGAACTGAATCGCCTCTGGGCACTTTTAGAGGGGCTACAGCTATTAGATTACGACCTACAAACTCCCTGGGAGCTAGTGATATTCTTGATGCTTGGATTTAAAAATGGCTGCCAGGTTTAGAATGCAGGAAACTCTGCAGGGAAGGCTGTTCTGGCTGGGGGTTTGTCAGCATGCTCGCCCCCTCCCTTGGGACTACACATGTGTTCACAGCGTCTCCCCGCAGGGATGTAGTCCCAAGGGAGGGGGCGAGCATGCTGACTAACCCCCAGCGAGAACAGGTTGGATGATGATGGGTGCAAGCTTACTGTGGAGGAACAGGAAGTGAGAAATTCAGACAAAGAATAAAAAACAATTAGAAAGGAAATGGAAGGACATTTTAAGTGAACCAACAATGCAATAGCTTAAAGGAACCTATTTAGAAAATAAAAAACAAACCTTTACAACCCCTTTAACAGGAAGGATCTGCGATAGTTTGCTAAGCTCCATGTATATAATTCACCCGGAGGGTAGAACTTTTTTTTCAGCCCCCAACAAAACTGGAGTCTCACTTTTATTCAACTTTGGAGGTCTGTTGCAAAATTTATCAACTGAAATCAAGCGAGTCTTCAATGGCTGATGCGCGCCGCTTCCCCATAAAGCATCTGGCGATGTTCTCATGGAACAACGATAATCAGAGGAAAGTTATCATTATTAATGTTTATTCAGAACAATCAAATGTTCAAAGGAATCCTTAATGAAACCATCTGTTAAACTTTTAGGGTTGCTCTACGTTATGGGTTTTACTCTTCCGTTGCGCATTGTATTCTGATTAGCGGAAGACTTAAAGGATAATGGCAGCTCTATAACTTTTTTTTTTCGCCGTTTAAATATGTCAAGTATTTAGTGCATAAAGGTAATCATAACCAAATGCCTCATTCATCATCAACACAGATTTTGAACCAGCCAGGCTGCAATGTCCTGAGCCCTTGTCAATGGCTCCATCCTCTTTCTGCCCCTTTGATATGGAGGAAGGGTCTATGACTGAAATGGTAAGTACATAAAAAAAGGGAAAGGGATATCACCGCTCGAGGTAGGTCAGACTAGGTAGGTCTCTCTTCCAGTTGAGAAGCCACAGGTGCTGGCAATGCATATAGCAATGAAATAGGAAGAAGTTCTGGACAGCCGCACTCCAAAAAATGTGCCTTTTATTCAAAAAACTGGTTAAAAAATACATACCACAGCAGAAGGGACAGAAGAGTTGACACGTTTCACACTATCGAATAGTGCTTAATTATCGATTAAGGGGAAGCAGGCAGTTTGCATCTGTCTTTCCATAGTCATGCCCCTGTACATTGGTGGTAATTGGGAGAAGTGTTCCCTTACATTGATGCCATTGGTTAAGGACCCTCTTACTTTGGTAATCAGTGGAGTAAGGCTCCTTGACATTGGTGGTCAATGGAGAAGTGTGCCATTGGGTGGCCCCTGTTTAGTGGAGAAATCCACCCTTCTATTTATAGTTAGTGTAGATGCGCCGCCTCTACGTTGATAACCAATGGAAAATAGGTCCAATTACATTGGTGCAGGAAAAACATGTGAAGGAGTGGTTTCTAAAAGTTTCTTGCAAGGCCGGGTGACTTTGGCCATCCCAACCACCACCATACATCAAACTGGGAGGTAAAACCTCAACCCTTGCCTAGGGAGGGGGGGGGGTAACATAAAGATTAAAAAAGGTGACTAGTCTTATATCTCTTCATGGTACCCAGGGCCGTCTTAATAGCATCATGGGCCCCTGGGCAAAGTAATGCTCTGGGACCCCTACAATGATGACAAGTGCAGGTAAACAGACATAAATTAGGTAGGAGGCAGACTGCCTCCCCTGTGTATCTATCACTCTCAGTGGCATCATGGGGCCCTCAATTACGGGGCAGTGTGGGCTCAAGGACCAGCTGCTTTGGGGAAAGTGCAGGGGTCCCCCATGCAGCTAGGGCCCCTGGACAGTGCCCAGATATGCCCTCTCATTAAGACAGCCCTGATGGTACCAAGAGCTGGTGTTGGAGGTTGGGGAACTTACAGACAAGAAGTTGGAAAACCTTTTTTTTTTTTAGTTTCCCTTTAATCAAAGAAATTCAGAAGCTCAGCATCCTTTTAGAAGCTCTAAAATCAAAATATCACGACAGTGCAGGGAGCAAATCATTTTGATCTTGCCTGCCAAGTAATTAACTGCTCATAAAAAAAGCGAAATTGTAATAAAATCTAATCTTTTCTGCTATTTCCAGTGTTCTGCGGATAATGAATACAATCCTATACATCTCAGGGCATGACGTGCTGAGCGAGGGCTTTCTATACATCCCAGCAAAACTGCTTATGAAGTGATCTTGCATCCCTCGTCAAAAATGTATCGGTTACAGTTCCGACGGCATCTATCCATCACGGCCGCGTCCTGTAGCGAAGGGATAGGATGAGATAGATTATGGATGTATAGGTATATCATGCTTACGTTCACAATTAATGGAAGATTAATGGCCGTATAGCTGTACATGTCCCCTTCCTGTTGCGTACCCACGGTGGCTAATACATTGAAATATATCACAAATGGTTTCCGGCTTCCCTTGAGGATCCCGATGCTGGTAATATAGAAGAGCTCTGTGCTAATTTAAAAGCAGGATAATGTTCTAAAAGGAGGAGACGTTGAAATCACTAAATACAGCCAATTAAAGAGAGCCTGTCAGGACAGAAATATGGGACTTGTTTAGGAAGGATGAGACTCCAAATAGCCATCACTCTTATTCCTTTTTAAACCCCGTCCCCGGGAAAAAAAAGGGTAGCCCTCTCTTCCATTCACATTAAAAAAAAAAAAACTTTTCTAGAGCCCACTTTATCTACTGAATGAATGAATGAATGAATGCAAACTTATATAGCGCGTCACATGTGAACTAAATCGCCTCTGGGCACTTGTTGTTCCTGTCTCCTTTGATATCAAAAGAGATGAGTCTTGATCTTTCTCCTGAATGCTAAGTGGTTTTCCTCCAACGGAATGCTGGTTGGTAAAGCGTTCCATAGTCTGGGACCTCGGACCGCAAATCTTCTCTCTCCTTTGGACTTGTAGTTGGCTTTCGGAATCTGGAGCAGGTTTTGATTGGTGGATCACAGAACGCAATTGGGATTATGAGCTTTTATTTTTTAGCATAAATAATGGGGAGCATTCCCATGAATACATCTATGCGTTAGACAGAGTGCTTTAAAAGCAATTCTGTCTTTTACTGGCAACCAATGAAGGGTTCTCAGTGAAGGTGAGATTGATTCCCAGGGTTTTTTTCCCAGTCACGAGTCTGGCGGCCGTATTCTGAACAACTTGCAGACGAGCGATTTGGTACTTGGGGAGTCCGAGGTAGAGGGCATTTGCATAGTCCAGTCTGGAGTTTACAATTGCTCCCACCACGACCGCTAAGTCTTCTTTGGGGATGAAAGGAGTAAGTCTGCATAGTAGGTGCAGCAGATGGTGAGATCCGCTTACTACTGACCCTATTTGTGCGTCCATTGTCATTTGACTTTGGTGCTAGGGGTGATGATTTTGCCCAGAATGGGCGGGGGTGTCCATGTTGTTGCAGGTTGATTCCTACGCTTGGCGTGAAACAGGAGAAGTTCTGTTTTCGCTCAGTTGAGTTTAAGATAACTCTTTGTCATCCAGTTCTCTATCAAAGAGAGGCATGTCTCTAGATTGAGGTTCTGATCCTCTTTGTTGCAAATGCGGAAATACAGTTGCGTGTCGTCTGCATATGAGTGGTAAAGCAGTTTACTGTCACGTGACTCTCTGTGGTACTACTTACAGGAGTGGATACCATCACTGACCTCACCATGCCACCCCCTGGAGTCTTCAGGACCCTATGAGGAGCCTGCTGATGGACACACTGGGTCCTCTTCACCAAGCAGCAACTTGTTCCTGTTCCATGGCAGCTGTTGGCCTCATTACAACATACTGGTTTTGGCTGATCTGCCCTAATTAGTATAGACTTAGCCTCCTCGTAGAGTCCAAACCTGATTTAAGCCTGCACAGTGTCAGAAACCATAAATCAGACCAAGACAGAAGTACAGTTAAATCTCACTTGTTTAATAATATTAATAAAAGTGGACAGAGTAAGCATAGTCAAAACATAGCCAGAGTTCAGGAACCGGATCAGAAAGTCAGCCAAGCCAAATGGCAGAGAGTCAGAGATGAAGGTAGTAGAACAGCAATCAGGAGCCCGAAGGGACATCAGCCAAGCAAGTCTTCAACAGGAACACAGGAGATAATCCCTGTGATGTTGACTAAGACAAAGGCAGAGAGCAACTGAGCTGGAAGACTTCAGTAGGCAGGATTGACAAGCAGGATCATCAACAGGGTAGTCACTGTGGAGAGATAGGTGCTGGCAATTAGCCGACAGCTGAGTGGCCAGCTCAGAGAAGGAAGGGCTGAGCCCTGACACAAAGCCTTTAGACCCCTTTCACACTGAGGGCATATTGCAGACGCTATTGCATTAAAAATAGCGCCTGCACTCCGCCCTAAAAGTGCTGCTCTATTGTCTCCAGTGTGAAAGCCGGAGAGCTTTCACACTGGAGCATTGCAGGTTGGTGCAGTGAAGGAGCAGTGTGTTTACCGCTTCTCCACCGCTGCTGCCCATTGAAATCAAATTTTTCTTGACGGGAATTCCTACCGAAAAAGTCAAACGGAGCCTACACATGGTCGGAATTTACGACCAAAAGCTCACATCCAACTTTTCTTTGGCGGAATTTCCGATCGTGTGTACGCAGCATTAGAGCTAGTCTATGGTGGAAGAGTGAAAGTAACCAATAAAAGAAAAAATGGAGATGTCTCTATATATCACCTGACTGTGCATAGACAAAAGCCACGAAAAAACATATTTCTTAGGTAGGATTGGTTGTAAATTGTCCAAAGTGTCTAATGTGACTGTTTCCAGAAGGACACTACAAAGGCAGATAATAAAACATAATGGAGAAAATAAGAATGCACCGGTGAAAATATTTTGAAAGTGAAATTGAAACTTCAGCAATAAATTTACTCTGCAAAGCATGGAAAAGGATTCGAGCCTATGAGATTTGTATTGCTGTCTTTATTCCTATTCGGATGATTTGCTCTCAAAAAAATTCTTGAGTTTGGCTTTAAAGTCCAACTTAAAAAAAAACCTATGCAGTCAAGGAGCCCCAGTAGATAACACAAAACTATGCAGGTTTGTAAAATTTTCATTAAAGTGAACCTCCGCTTTTTTGAGGGTTAGAGGTTAGGGGGTTAGGGTTTCCCATTAAAGAATATGGCTAGGACTCAGGAATTGGAACAGGGGCCTCCCCAGAGGTCAAAGGTCAGAAGGCGGGTTCTCAAAGGTCACAGGGCGTGGCTGGCCGACCCCCAACAAAGTTTAAAGCCTACCCCAACTAAGTCAGGGAATGAAGTCGGGAGAAGCGTCAAACCCTAACCCTAGCTAGCAATTCCCACACCTTGCCTTGGGCATTTGCCAATTTTTGGGAAAGGTGAAATTAGCATGTAAGCACTGCACTACCCTACCGAGCCATAGCCACCTCTGTTAGACTGTGCCTAATGCCGCGTTCACAGGATCGGAAATTTCGACAAAAAAAGTTTTATGTGAGCTTTTGGTCGGAAATTACAACCGTGTGTAGGCTCCATCAGACTTTTTCTGTCGGAATTTCCGCCAAGAAAAATTTGAGAGCTGGTTCTCAAATTTTCCGACAAGAAAAGCTCTTGGAGGAAATTCTGATCGTCTGTATGCAATTCCGACGCACCAAAAACCATACATGCTCGGAATCAATTTGACGCATGCTCGGAATTATTAAACTTAATTTTTCTCGGATCGTTTTAGTTATTGATGATCGGAATTTGGTGTGACTGTTTGAGCCAACGTTCCGAAATAAATCTTGTCGGATTTTCCAATCGTGTGTACGCGGCATTAGTTTGTACCAAACCTACCAAACCACTCCCACATAGATGAAGTCCCTTGCCCAAAGGAACACACATTTTTTCTTATTGATGTGTTCGTTGGTTTTAAAGGCCAAGTTCACCTAGCATGTTTGCATTGTAAGTAAGGTTATATATATAAAAGTTTGTACCTGGCCATCATCATTAGCTTGTTGGACTTCTCATTCCACAACACCCAAGTATTAATATGGAGCTGCCCCACTCCTCTTCTTGGCTTTAACACCTTCCACTCTTCTGCAAAGGGTTTCCACAAGATTTTAGAGGGTGTCTGGGAATTTTGCCCATTTGTGAGGTCAAGACCTGATGTTGGACAAGAAGTTCCGGCTCGTAAATTATGTTCCAATTCATCCCAAAGGTGTATAGTAGGTTTAAAGGGCAAGGTTGTGTGCAGGTTGCCCATGGTCCTTTCTCAGCAAAGGCTTTACATTGGATTTTGGAGGGTCTTTGTGGGAATTTGTGTCCATTCAGGTAAAAGACAGTTTTGAGGTAAGGGGCTTATGTTGGATGAGAAGACTTGACTCACAGTCGGCATTCCAATTCATCCCAAAAGTGTTCCATTGCGTTGAGTCCAGCGCTCTCTGAAGGCTACTCAATTTCCCTCACCTGACCTTCACACTGATATTAGCTTGTTGGACTTCTCATCCCAAACCACCCTAGTAATAATATGGATTTGCCCCTTGTCCTCTTTTGGCTATAAGAGCTTCCACCCTTCTGAGAAGAATTTCCAAAAGATTTTAGAGGGTGTTTGTGGGAATTTCCCCCATTAGTGAGATCAAGACCCGATATTGGACAAATGGGCTTGAATTTTGCCCATTTGTAAGGCCCTGTACACACGGCTAGGAATCCTGTCAGGAAAAAAACGTTGGTTTTCCTGACGAAATTTCCTGGCAAGCTTGCCGTGCATAGAGACGGCCATTCAAAAGAACCACCGTTTTTTTTTTAATTGCAAAAACGTGGTGACATCATCGACTACGATGAGCCGGTGCGTGTCACATTTGATGCCATGCCGCCATCTTGCTACACCCCACACTAAACTTGTATGCTACCGTGCATGCGTCGAACTCTTATCGAGCATGCACGGGTTTACCTGGGACAGGTAAGCATACAGACGACCGGTTTTCTCGGCAGGAAACACTGCCAGGAAACCCGACGAGAAAATAGAGAGCAGGGTTCTCTATTTCCCGTCGGGATTCTTGGTTGTTTTCCTGACAGGAAAACTGCTAGGGAGCATACACACGGCCGGGATTCCCGGTCAAATGCTCTCCTGGCAGTTTTCCTGATGGGAAAACCGGTCGTGTGTACGAGGCTTTAAGGTCAAGACCTGATGTATAACAAGAAGTCTCAACTTGCAATTGGTGTTCCAAATCAGTCCAAGGGTGGTCCTATCCTTATTGAAGGTTAGGAGTCTGTGCAGGTCACCCAAGATCCTCAACACCAAAGGGGTTCCACGAGATTTTGGAGGGTGTGGGAATTTGTGCCCATTCAGCCAAAAGAGAATTTTTGAGGTAGGTATTGATGTTAGATGAGAAGACCTGGCTCATAGTCAGCATTCCTATTTATCCAAGAAGTGTTCAGTAGGGTTGAGTTCAGGGCTTTGTGAAGGACACTCAATTTCCTCCAACCAAACTCATCAAACCATGTCTGGCTTTGTATACAGGGGCACAGTCTTGCCAGGACAAAGAAGGGCACCCCCAAACTGGTACGCCCCGTACAAAAGATCAGGCTTTTTCCTGGCCAAACTATCATCGGAATTCCGACGGAATTCCATCAGAGTAAAAGAGACCGTGTTTTCTATCTAAACTTCAGTGGAATTCTTCGGAAAAAAAGTCAGATGGGGCATACACATGGTCGGGAATTCCGATGGAAAAAAGTCCTTCTGACTTTTCCCAATCGAAAATTCCAATCGTGTGTACATGGCTTCACTACAAGGTTGGAAGTAGGGTTGTCCCGATACCACTTTTTTAGGACCGAGTAGCACAAGTACCGATACTTTTTTTCAAGTAGTCGCCGATACCGAATACCGATACTTTTTCAAATGTCCCCCCACATATTGCAGCCATGTCCCCCCACATATTGCAGCCATGTCCCCCCACATATTACAGCCATGTCCCCCACATATTACAGCCATGTCCCCCACATATTGCAGCCATGTCCCCCCACATATGCAGCCATGTCCCCCACATATTACAGCCATGTCCCCCACATATTGCAGCCATGTCCCCCCACATATGCAGCCATGTCCCCCACATATTGCAGCCATGTCCCCCACATATTGCAGCCATGTCCCCCCACATATTGCAGCCATGTCCCCCCACATATTGCAGCCATGTCCCCCCACATATTGCAGCCATGTCCCCCACATATTACAGCCATGTCCCCCACATATTACAGCCATGTCCCCCACATATTGCAGCCATGTCCCCCCACATATGCAGCCATGTCCCCCCATATTGCAGCCATGTCCCCCCCATATTGAAGCCATGTCCCCCCCATAGATGCAGCCATGTCCCCCACATATTGCAGTCATTTCCCCCCCATATTGCAGTCATGTCCCCCATATTGCAGTCATGTCCCCCATATACGCAGCCATGTTCCCCCCATATTGCAGTTATGTCCCCCCTATATTGCAGTCATGTCCCCCATATACGCAGCCATGTTCCCCCCATATTGCAGCCATATCCCCCGTACCTGATGATGATGATGCCCCCGCCACCTATACAAAGCCGCTGCCGCCGCGAACATTGTAGGCTCCTTTACGTTCAATAGCTGTTTTCCCTGCAGCGCGCCATGTAAAGGACACTCCCTCTTGCTCGGGATTGGACAGATCCCGAGCAAGAGGGAGTGTCCTATACATGGCGCGCTGCAGGGAAAACAGCTATTGAAAGTAAAGGTGCCTACAATGTTCATGGCGGCAGCGGCGTTGTATAGGCGGCGGGGACGGCTTTGCATATGCGGCGGTGGCAGCGGTGGGGTCGGCGGGGGGGGGGGGAGTATTCTATTTAGGTATCGGGGGTATTTGCGGGAGTACAAGTACTCCCGCAAAGACTCGTTATCGGTCCCGATACTGGTATCGGTATCGGGACAACCCTAGTTGGAAGAGCATAATTGTCTACAACAGGGTTCTCCAAACCTTCTAAACAAAGGGCTGGTTTATTGTCCTACAGATGCTTGGAGGGCCGGACTTTGGCCAGGGGGATTGGAAATTTTTCTGCCATCAGTGGGTGTAAACATCTAGTATTAGGGGGAGGAATAGTGCCCCACTGCTGGTATCATAGGGAGGAATAGTGCCCCATTAGTGGTGTCAGTGGGATAAATGGTGCTCCATTGTTGGTGCCAGATGGCAGAATAGGGTCTCATATCAGTGGGAAGGATAGTGCACCAAGGGCCGGATTAAGGCAAGCAAAGGGCCGCATACGGCCCTCGGGCCACAGTTTGGAGACCACTGGTCTACAATGTCTTTATATGCTGTAGTATTAACTGAGCCTTTTAATAGAAACACCTGAAATCAGTCATTGGGGGCTGGTGGGTTCACATACTTTGTCAAAAACCTTTGGCCATATGATGTATATAAATATATGAATATTGTACTCTGCTGTGCCTGGCATATTAATAAGGCATCACCATCTAGAAAGAAAAGTGTTAATGCCGCCAGCATGTTAAAGTTCGCTTGTCCTCGGAGTCTAGTGAGGGCGCCAGAGACAAGTGCGTAATCCTTTTCTGCCATCTACTGACCGCACTCCGTCACATTGGCACTTGTGTTCCAGCATGGGAAAACTCTGAGCCGTGATCTCTCAGAACCCCCCGCTGCCTTTGTTATTATTACAGGTAAATTAAAATAGATCCATCCATCCCCAATCACTGAAATCTCCTAGAAGCGTTCACATGCGAGAGTGCAGTGGTGAGGCAGTAAATCACATTAAATCATTGTAGGGAATTACTCTCTATTGTATATTATTACTGTGATGGGTTACAGGCTCTGTCCGGTGTTGGATGGTACATGTGTCCCTGTTTTAGAGATTTGCCCTACTTCCCGTCAGGACAGGAAGCCATGAGAGATCTGTTCAATGATAGTTAGATCTCTTATCTTCCTATTTCTGGCTGTGCCTTTCCTTTTATGTTCCATCTTATAACCCTCCACCATTCTTTCTATTTCTTTTTTTTCTAAGGCAGCTTTGCAGCAATCCTTCTTTCTTTCTATCTATCTTTATTTCCCTTTTTCTTTTTTCTCTCGATTTATTTTTTGTGTCTCCATGCCTCCTTCTTTTTTTTTCTTTCTTTCTTTCTTTCATTCACGTTTTCCTTTTTTGTCTCACTTCATTTTCTCTCTGTCTTTCCTTTTTTCTTTATTCTTTCTTTCCTTTCTTCTTTCTCAATTTTTTCTTTCTTTTATTCTCATTCTTTTTTTCTTCTCCCCCTCTTCTCTCTCTCCTCTCTCTGGCCCCGTACACACGGCAGAGATTCTCGGCAGAAACCAGCGAGAAGCTCGCTGGGATCCTCATTCTGCCAAGAACCTCGGCCCTGTGTACGGTTTCGGCGAGCATCCTGTCGGGAAAGCCGTCGAGCCAAAATAGAGATCAGGTTCTCTATTTGCTCGATGGCCCGTCGGGATTAATGGCTCGGCGCCTTTCCCGACGGGCTGGTCGCCGAATCTGACGGCCGGGCGAGAACCTCGACGGACGGAACGATGTGTTTGGCCCGTCGAGGTTCTCGTACGTGTGTACGGGGCCTCTCTTTCTCCCTCTTCCTTAGGCCCCGTACACACGTACGAGAACCTCGACGGGCCAAACACATCGTTCCGCCCGTCGAGGTTCTCGCCCGGCCGTCAGATTCGGCGACCAGCCCGTCGGGAAAGGCGCCGAGCCATTAATCCCGACGGGCCATCGAGCAAATAGAGAACCTGCTCTCTATTTTGGCTCGACGGCTTTCCCGACGGGATGCTCGCCGAAACCGTACACACGGCCGAGGTTCTCGGCAGAATGAGGATCCCAGCGAGCTTCTCGCTGGTTTCTGCCGAGAATCTCTGCCGTGTGTACGGGGCCTCACTCCTGTCTCTT
>CM056058.1:155582925-155597925 GCA_029574335.1 Rana kukunoris | reverse complement strand
CCTCAAATTACACCTCTGAGCACAGATCCCTCACTCCAAAAAACTTCCCCCTCCTAGCACAAACACCCTTCAATTATATGTGCTAGCATAACCCCCCCAACAAAAAAACGCACACACTAAACTGCATGCTCCCCCCTAAGCATATCCCACCTCCTGGCACAAATATTTGCCCCCTCATCCCCCCAGCTTAAATCCTCTATCCCTCCATGTGCCCCCAATACAAATCCCCCCCCCCCCCAAAAAAAAAAACTTCCGTCATCTAGCAAAAATCCTATATCCCTCAAATTCCAACTCTGGGCACAGATCCTCTTTCCCCACTCCTAAAAACGTCCCCCTCCTAGCACAAATACCCCCCAATCACCCCTACTAGCATAGGTGTGCGCAGCCTATTGCATTAGGGTGTGTACCCCAAAGTTCAAACACACATGCGCAGTAGAGCAGTGGATGATGTTAGTAGGGATTAGATTGGTGTCAGTAGTTTTTATTATTTTATTTTGTTATTTAAAAAAAAAAAACGATTTTATGTTATTAAAAAAAAAAAATTAAATTAAAAAATGTACAAAAATATAAAAATATATATTTTTTTTTACAATGTGTTAGGAGCCCCATTCTGGGGCATTGGTAAATTAGCAGAGAAAGGGAGTGAGGGCAGATTTCCCAGTCCCTTTCTCTGTAGCCTCAGCTGCGATGGGGGTTAAGCAGGGGGAAGATGGATTGCACAGGGTGATTAGGGTGTGCCCAGGCACACCTGGCACACCCTGTGCACACGCCTATGCCTACTAGCATAATTCCCCCCCTCTCCAAAAAAAAATTCTTATCTTAGCACAAATACTACCAAATATTACCTTTCCTAGCACAATTCCCCCCCCTCCCCCAGTACATATGCCCTTCACTAATCCCACGTACAACACAAATCCCCCCCCCCTTCCAAATCACTACTCCTAGCACACCTCCCCAAATTTCGCCTCCTCAAACAATTCTTACAATCTGTCACCCACCCCCCCATCTCCTTGTGGTGCCCCCCACCCCACATGATACCACAGTGCTCAGGGCAGCCACCCCTCCTGCCCACTAGGGTGACGACATTTCCATACTACCATTCAGGAACACACCCCCTTTTCAAAAATCAGCTTGTGGTGTAACGAATCACAGCACAGTGATTGGACACAAGAGGCGGGATTAATGATTTCCCAATAACAAGCAGGGGGCGGGGATTTTGCTCCTTCAGGCATTCCCGGCCAGGACAAGTACTGTCAGTGAGTAAAGTGGTGATGTGGCGGCCTTTTTTTGGGGGCATCAGATTGGCCCTGGGGGGTGGCTGTGTCAGTTTCATTCCGGGACACTGTACTGTCCTGGATAGAAGGTGCCCGGGACAGACCTGAAAAATTCGGGACTGTCCCAGGCAATCTGGGACACGTGGTCACCCTACTGCCCACCCCTTGTCCCGGCCTTGGTATCTGGTATCTTATCCCCCCAGCTGTTCAGAGACAGAGCTGGAGTCATTTGTATTGTGCCAATGAGAGCTCCTTCTAGTATCCAACCTGCAAATCTTGGCATTTAATACAAAGACAAGTATATGGAATACATGGAGGAGCTTGTATAAATGTAATTGTCACATCACAAATATATGAAAACACAGCAATGGCGACTCTGAATATTCACTCACTAAAGATATACTACGCTTTGTATCCAAGTAGCATGTTAATTACGGAGAGATTATGATGTACGACTATTTGGTGGAATCTCGCTTCCCATTCACAGCTCTGTCGGTACACGTGACCTCGCGCGTGTCGTCCAGGCCTTTTTGTTTTTTGCATTTTGCGTCTAGTAAATTCAGAGGGGCCATCGTGCGTGCCATTTGATTACAGGTGTGCTGACTGTGAAATTGCGTGTTGACAAAAGACGTCGCCGAGGGCAGTCCTCCCACATTATAATGTTTGCGATGTTAAGCGGCGGTGCCACACTCCGAGAGGATGGAAGTCCTGCGTCAGCAGCCTCGGCTCGGCCAAGTGTAAATCCCTCACTAGCTAGCCTGAGATTGCGCGACCCAAACAGAGCGTGGCTGCTGGAAGCATTTAAAGATCACCTGTACTGCAGGAATAAAAGCGCCGCAAAAAAAGAGAGGGGGGGGGGGGGCAAAGCTGTAGTTGGTTCTTGCAGTTGTCAAAGGATTAAAGCCCAGTGCTAGTCCCATGTACCTCAAGAATTGCGTATTTAAACCCCCAAAAAATTAATTGTATATACTATAGCAGTGAATGCATTTTTTTTTTCAGCCTGTTATTTCTTTATACACACTATGGGCCCGATTCAGATACCTTTTGCGTACCTGTCTGGCGGCGTAGCGTATGGTGTTTACACTACGCCGCCGCAAATATTATGGGCAAGTGCCTTATTCAGAAAGCACTTGCTCCATACTATGCGGCGGCGTAGTGTAAACTGCACGGCGTAAGGCCGCGCGATTCAAATGAATGGAGTGGGGGCGTGATTCATGTAAATGAATCATGACCCCACGTCATTCACGTTTTTTTTGGTCCGTGGACGTTCCCAGTGTGCATGCGCGAAATCGCGTCGATTTTTATCAATGTAAACGACGTGAACGCCGAGCCCCATTCCCGAACGAGTTACGCAAATGACGTAGCCGACGGCAAATTCCGACGCGGTCCCGACGTCCATACTTAACATTGGCTGCGCCTGCTATAGCAGGGGTAACCTTACGCCGTCGTAAGCGTAAACGACGTAAAAAACGACGCGCCTTCGCAAGTCCGCTCGTGAAACGCCGTATCTTTCTCATTTGCATAGGCAAATGAGAAATCGACGTAAACGCCACCTAGCGGCCAGCGTAATAATGCAACTAAGATACGACGGTGTAAGCGAATAGCAAAAAAAGATACATCGGCTATTCTTAGTATTTACGCAGCGTATCTATAGATACGCTGCGTAAATAGCTTTCTGAATATGGCCCACTATTGTCAAAAGAATTGGGACACCTGCCTTTACACGCACATAAACAGCATTGCATGACTCTATCTATGGTCGCCGCTGCCACCCACTATTCCGGTGTCGAGCACATGAATTACAGTGGCGGGGGGTGTTTTTGGAAGCACCTGATTAGAGCCTGTAACAGAATGGCCCGTGGGACCCAGAGGCTCTTGAAGGGTGTGGGGTACTCCTGTTTCAGCTTCACCAATGACTCTTGTGTTTAGGGTCATCCTATGTCCACTAGGGGCATAGGATGACTGAGAAATGATATATTGGATTACAGGAGATGGGACAGTAATGATAATTCACAATGTATTCCAGGATATCTTGAAATATTACAGGTTGTTGATTCTAAACCCAACAGGTCAATAGAAGAGTGACTCCTTCAATGTGGGTACACAGACTGTTAAGGTGTTTAATGTCGTCTGCTACTGTCATGTAAATGAACTTTAGTCTGGTTCTCAAGAACCTTTCATTGTGTGATGCTAATTGACACTGTATTGTGTGAATTTCTATTGATGATAAATGTGTATTGTATAGCAGGTGAGAAGAGCTTATCTCGGGAGTCACCTTGTCTGGGTAAATGATTAGTAATTAGCTCATGTAGATTATCTCGGAGGCAGGATGTCTGTCTCCTAAAAGATGTGTATTGAGCTCCATGTGTCATGTTGTGGGTGGAGTTAAATCATTGTTCCTTGGGGTTTCTAACTGTATAAAAGCCTGAGTTTATCATTAAAGTGTCTATTCGTTTGGAACCAGAGAACAGAGCTGTGTCTCATTATTAAGGTTCGTCTGCTGGATTGTGGAGTATCGATAAGCTGTCGTGGGTTGGTGGAATGGAATATCGTAAACGGTGTTAACCCCTGACCGTTCCAGAGCCATCGGCTCTAATAGGCTTCCAAAATGTAAAACATCGGGCGCAATGCTGTGCGTTCACTGTTTACTTAGTGTTGTGTTAGGGAAGCGAATAAATCGATTTATTCACTAACTAACACTCGGCCAGACAGACAAGTGCCAGGCGGGGGATGCACACTGGGGCAGAATTTGATGGGGCACAGTAGTGGCAACTAATGGGCACACTGGCAGCAATTGATGAGGCACACTAGCGGCAATTGATGGGGCACATTGGCAGCAATTAATGGAGCACAGTGGCAGCAATTGATGGGGCATAGTGTCAGCAATTGATGGGGCACAGTAGCAGCAATTGATGGGCACAGTGGCAGCAATTGATGGGGCACAGTGTCAGCAATTGATGGGGCACAGTAGCAGCAATTGATGGGGCAAAGTGGCAGCAATTGATGGGGGCACAGTGGCAGCAATTGATGGGGCACAGTGACAGCAATTGATCGGACACAGTAGCGGCAATTGATGAGGCACAGTGTCAGCAATTGATGGGGCATAGTAGCGGAAATTGATGGACACAGTGGCAGCAATTGATGGGGCACAGTAGCATCAATTGATGGGCACAGTGCCAGCAATTAATGGGTATAGTAGCTGTGTTTGATGGCACAGTGGCAGCAATTTATGGGTACAGTGGCTGCACATTTAGATGGGCACAATGGCTACATTTGATGGGCACAGCTGCTGCAAATGATGGGGGTTTTTTCAGTTTGTTTGTGCCCCCCAAAAATGTTGAGCACCAGCCGCCACTGTTTTACAACATTTTGGATTGTAGGATACCCCACGCTGTATTTTCCTATCTCTGTGCTGTGACGTTTATCGTTCCGAATCGCAGCACTGCCTGGCGCTCTTGATCCCTCTCCGTATCCTGCACAGTAATTTCTCAACACTCCTCGCCTACCTTTCGCAGGGTCTGTGTGCCGCAGCCTTGCTACCCAGCGGGTGCCCACAAGTTGATCAAATAAATTGATCTTCCCTGCAAGGAGGCTTTGATCTGCGAGATGTGCGACCGTATAATTACCACCATTTGCTTTTGCGTTTTCCACCGACGTGACTGTCCTATAGCGATTTAATAATAGCAGATGGGGCCGACAGCCTTAGCGCACCGCACTCCTTTTAAAGGTTCCAGGCTTTTTTACGTACCACCAAGAGCTTTGATCAAGAGGCAGTCCACCTGAGCAATTATTTTTAACGAGGAAATGGACAATCTTAAAGCGACTAATTATTAAGGATCAATGGCTGGACGGCACAGAAGGTAAAGCAATTAATAAAGATTGTCATCTGTGCGTATATTAAATTGCTCTGCCTTGCTTAAGGGACAATGAATATGATTTCAGGAGAAGGAACATGAGCTGCTTCAAAATGAAGCCTACTGGATTTCGGAAATGTTGTTTTACAAAGAAAAGTCTTCCTGTCTTGGTTAACTACCAAGTTTCTGCCAGCCGAAGAACTCAGACCACCCTGATGACTCTAAGGACCATAGCTGGAGCTTCACTCTTTTTAAAACCCATTCACACCAGAACGCCATACATACAGGATACCCTTTGGGACCTCCTTTGTCCCACCTTTGACCCCACCCCTGGTCCCTCCCCTGTCCCAGCTTTGAACATGTAATAGCATGAGCCATGACATGTCCTCTTTATGTAGAAAGCTCTGCCTTCCTTAAGGGACAATGAATATGATTTCAGGAGAAGGAACATGAGCTGCTTCAAAATGAAGCCTACTGGATTTCGGAAATTTTGTTTTACAAAGAAAAGTCTTCCTGTCTGATGGGAGTTAACTACCAAGGGTCTGCCAGCTGAAGAACTCAGACCACCCTGATGACTTTAAGGACCATAGCTGAAGCTTCACGCTTTTTAGGACCCATTAACACCAGAACGCCATACATACAGGATACCTTTTTGGGACCTCCTTTGTCCTGCCTTTGACCACACCCCTGTTCCCTCCCCTGTCCCAGCTTTGAACATGTAATAGCATGAGCCATGACAGGTCCTCTTTTTGTAGAGATCTTTTCATGGTTTAAGGGACAATGAATATGATTTCAGGAGAAGGGAAATGATCTGCTTCAAAATGAAGCCTACTGGATCTGACAGCTAAAGAACTCAGACCACCCTAATGACTCTAAGGACCATAGCTGGAGCTTCACGTTTTTTAAAACCCATTCACACCAGAACGCCATACATACAGGATACCCTTTGGGACCTCCTTTGTCCCACCTTTGACCCCACCCCTGGTCCCTCCCCTGTCCCAGCTTTGAACATGTAATGGCATGAGCCATGGCTTAAAGGGACAATGAATATGATTTCACGGGAAGGAACAGGAGCTGCTTCAAAATGAAGCCTACTAGATATCGGAAATTTTGTTTTAGAAAGAAAAGTCTTTCTGTCTGATGGGAATTAACTACCAAGGGTCTGCCAGCTGAAGAATTTAGACCACCCTGATGACTCTAAGGAATATAGCTGGAGCTTCAGGCTTTTTAAAACCCATTTACATCAGAATGCCATACATACATGCTAACTTTTGGAACCTCCTTTGTTCTGCCTTTGACTCAACCCCTGGTCCCACCCCTGTCCCAGCTTTAAACATGTAATGGCATGAGCCATGACAGGTCCTCTTTTTGTAGAAATCTCTGCCTTGCTTAAGTGACAATAAATATGATTTCAGGGGAAGGAACATAAGCTGCTTCAAAATGAAGTCTACTGGATTTCGGAAACTATGTATTAGAAGGAAAAGTCTTCCCGTCTGATGGGAGTTAACTACCAAGGGTCTGACAGCTGAAGAATTTAGACCACCCTGATGACTCTAAGGAATATAGCTGGAGCTTCAGGCTTTATAAAACTCATTTACATCAGAATGCCATACATACATGCTAACTTTTGGAACCTCCTTTGTTCTGCCTTTGACTCAACCCCTGGTCCCACCCCTGTCCCAGCTTTAAACATGTAATGGCATGAGCCATGACAGGTCCTCTTTTTGTAGAAATCTCTGCCTTGCTTAAGTGACAATAAATATGATTTCAGGGGAAGGAACATAAGCTGCTTCAAAATGAAGTCTACTGGATTTCGGAAACTATGTATTAGAAGGAAAAGTCTTCCCGTCTGATGGGAGTTAACTACCAAGGGTCTGACAGCTGAAGAACTCAGACCCCCCCGATGACTCCAAAGACCATACCTGGAGCTTAACGCCTTTTTAGGAACCATTCACACCAGAATGCCATACATACAGGCTACCTTTTGAGACCTCCTTTGACCCTCCCTTGACCCCACCCCTGGTCCCTCCCTGTCCCAGCTTTGAACATGTAATAGCATGAGCCATGACAGGTCCTATTTATATAGAGATTTGGGGTCTATACGACCCCATATCTCTCCTTTAGCCTCGGAAGCATCTGATAAAACTGAGTTTGCTGCTCCTACAGGGAAAGCCCTATTTTTTTTATTTTGCAGAAATTAAGTGTAACGGTTGAGCTGATAGGGCCGGGCCTGGTACAAAGGGACTGGCTGTACTGCCTTATCAGTGGCCCTGCATGATGTGGAGGTACTAACGTTTTTCTGAACTTCAGTCCCCTCATTTGTGGCTTGTTGTCTCCTTCTTTGATGTAATTTCTGGGATCTTTGTTCCATGCTGACCTAGACTGCTTCACCAGTGTTCCCAGAGCGCACATCTGCTGGTCTCTAGTCCCCTTTAGTGGTTCGGAGACACTCGAACATGCACAGATGTGCCACAGGGCTCGTTCGGGACATGAAGCCTGAATCGTGCATAATCCAGGAAGGATTGGAGAGTACAAATGTCATTCTCGCCTAGGCAAGTAATACTGCTTTGCAACACAAAAAATATCCTAAAAACAAATAAAAATTGCTTTAAGTAAATTAAAAAATAACTCTGCCAAGCACTTTTTGTATTTACCTGATCAATAAAAATAATATAATAACATATAATAACATAAATTACAACAGCCTAATATGTACTATGTATACAATACAAAAGGTTCCCAAAAGGTTTCCATGAGCCCAACGCTTGAAAATTGCTGTGAGCCAAGGCATCAAGTTTTCTATGACCACCAAACTTTGGTTTTGCCCTGCAAGGGAAGGACTTACCAAGCCAGGGTGGATCTTGACACCAGGGGATGGGGTGTCCCTAGCAGATATGACCCACCTCTATAGCAACCAAACATTTCCGATTCTGTATTAAATTCTGCAGTATTTCAAATTGCTATTTCCATGATTTTAAAGGCAATCTTCCTCCTTTTCATTCAGATATAATAATAACATAAAAATACTTATTTCTGAAATTACCTGCTATTCAAAAAATAGGTCTGTATATTTCTATAGCCAGCAAACGTGAGCTGTGAAAATAGCTGCAAATCAAATATTGGAATAGAACGGTGGATTGGTAAAGGGTTGATCGCTTAATGAAGGTTAATTATGACCCAGTCGCAGAATTTTAGAGGGAAGTGTTTGATCGACCGCAGTATTACAAGTGGAATTTGTATAAACTATCTACTGCAGGATATATATATATAATATTCTCAGCTGACCTACTTGGCAACACATGACACTGATGCCAAGGCAGGTGGGATGCAAGACTGTCCATAGCATTTAGGAGAATTCCACCTCTTACAGACCTGCTCTACCTCCTCCCCTCTGCTGTGCTGTTGGAGCCAAAACCTTTGGTGTGATAGGGGAACCTCTGATGTGATGGGGGCCTTTGGAGGTGATAGAAGAACCTCTGAAGTGAAGAGGTAACCTCAATGCAAAGGGGACCTTTGGTGTGATGGGGGCCTTTGGAGCAACAGAGAAACCTCTCATGTGAAGAGGTGACCTCAATGTGAAGAGGACCTTTGGTGTGTTTGGGGAGCCTTTGATGTGATGGGGGCCTTTTGAGCGATGGTGGAACTTCTGACGTAAAGAGGGGACCTCAGTGTGATGGTGGCCTTTGGGGCAATAGAGGGCCCTCTGACGTGAAGAAGGAACCTCAATGTGAAGAGAACCTTTGGTTTTAATAAGGGAACCTCTGATGTGATGGGGGTCTTTGGAGGTGATAGAAGAACCTCTGAAGTGAAGAGGTAACCTCAATGTAAAGAGGACCTTTGGTGTGATGGAGGAGCCTCTGATGTGATGGGGGCCTTAGAAGCGACAGAGAAACCTCTGATGTGAAGAGGTGACCTCAATGTGAAGAGGACCTTTGGTGTGTTTGGGGAGCCTTTGATATGATGGGGCCTTTTTAGCGTTGGTGGAACCCCTGAAGTGAAGAGGGGACCTCAATGTAATGGTGGCCTTTGAGGGGATAGAGGGCCCTCTGACGTGAAGAAGGAACCTCAATGTGAAGAGGACCTTTGGTTTTAATAAAGGAACCTCTGATGTGATGGGGGCCTTTGGAGGTGATAGAAGAACCTCTGAAGTGAAAAGGTAACCTCAATGTGAAGAGGACCTTTGGTGTGTTGGGGAGCCTTTGATGTGATGGATGCCTTTTGAGCGATGGTGGAACCTCTGACATGAAGAGGGGACCTCAGTGTGAAACTGGCTGATAGAGGGCCCTCTGACATGAAGAAGGAACCTCAATGTGAAGAGAACTTAGGAACCTAGGATGTGGCAGGGGCCTTTGGAGTGATGGGGGACCTCTGATGAGAAGAGGGAACCTCAATGTGAAGAGGACTTTTGGTGTGATAGGGGAACCTAGGATGTGACAGGGACCATTGGAGTGATGGGGGACCTCTGATGTGAAGAGGGAACCTCAATGTGAAGATGGAACCTCAATGTGAAGAGCACATTTGGTTTGATTGGTATGAATTGTCCCAGGCTCAGGATCACATTGATTAGTAGCATTTCGATTTTAGACTGGGGTGCCTCGAGATTCTGCATACTGGTAAAGGTTGCCACGACTGAAAAAAGTTGACTTACAAACAGGTGGGCCAGATTTTACAATGGTGGCAGCCAAACCTAGGACCTAGGCCTAAGTAACGGAGGCAGTAAATGATTGAACCTGGCAATCCATCCATCACACAGATATCCCAGATCAGGTGGGCTGACGCCTTAAAATTTAGAACCTTTTTAAAAGTTGTTGAGCAATGCAGACCATCATCGTGGGGCTCGGTATTTATATATTTATTTGGTGCCATAAATCCGCCATTGTTTAATTCGCCGGTTCAGCCGCTGGGAGATAACAGCGCTCTTAAAAGTTTCCAATCTACTTGCCATTTATACGGAGAGCGCTGGAACCTTCGAGGGGAGAAGCAGCGGCGTGACTGTGTGCTGCCTTAGGAAATAACAATGAATCAAAATGCCTTAACTGATTATGGAACACATTTCTTGTGGTAATGTACCATCCAGGCCTTCAAATAGCAGCCATTTGCAGAAATGTCGTTTTCTCGGATTGACGGGTAATAGTGGAAGCGCTTTTCTTTGGGTCTGTAACACAAATAATGGTTAATAGCAGTTTATAGAGGGCTCCTGTCTTAAGTCTTTAAGCGCGCTTCTTCCCTGCTAAGCCAGTGATGTGCTGTTAGACTTGATATATAAAAAGGGATATTTAACCACTTAAGACCCGGACCATTATGCAGGTTAAGGACCTTCCCCTCTTTTTGCGATTCGGCACTGCGTCGCTTTAACTGACAATTGCGCGGTCGTGCGACGCGGCTCCCGAACAAAATTGGCACAGAGAAGAACGGGGAAGGTGTGTTTACACTCACCTCTCCCGATCTTCAGCTCCTGTGACCGTTCACGGGACACCGACGGCGATCGGGTCCCATGGGCGTGGTCACAGAGCTTCGGACCTGGTCACGCGCGACCCACGGCTGGGCTCTTAAAGGCAACGTAGTTTGCTATAAATTTTGCAAATGGGTAATTTTTCTTCTTCACTGATGTGCACTGATGATGAGGCACTGGTGGGCACTGATAAGGAGGCACTGGTGGGCACTGATGAGACTGCACTTATGGGCACTGATGGGCACTGATGAGACTGCACTTATGGGCACTGATGAGGAGGCACTGGTGGGCACTAAAGAGACTGCACTGATGAGACTGCACTGGTGGGCACTGATAGGCTGCACTAATGTGTGCTGATGAGGAGGCACTGGTGGGCACTGATGAGGCTGCACTAATAGGTGGTACTGAAGGAAACTGATAGGTGGCATGATGGGCACCTGCTGGCAGAACTGATAGGTGACACTGATGAAGAGGCACAGATGGGCACTGATGAGGTTGCACTGATAGGCTGCACTGATGGGCACTGATATGCTGCACTGATGGGCGCTCACGAGGAGGCACTGGTGGGTACTGATGAGGAGGCACTGGTGCACTCTGATAGGCTGCACTGATGAGAAGGCACTGGTGGACAATGATGAGGAGGCACTGGTGGGCACTGATAGGTTGCAATGATGTGCACTGATGAGGCTGCACTAATAGGTGGTACTGAAGGACACTGATGGGTGGCACTAGTAGGTGGCACTGATGGGCACTGGCAAGCGGAACTGATAGGTGACATTGATGAGGAGGCATGGATGGGCACTGATGAGGCTGCACTGATTGTCTGCACTGATTGGCGCTGACGAGGGGGCACTGATGAGGCTGCACTAATAGACGATACTGAAGGACACTTATAGGTGGCTCTGATGGGCACCTGCAGGCGGAACTGATAGGTGACACTGATGAGGAGGCACGGATGGGCACTGATTGGCAGCACGGATGGGCACTGTTGGGACTGCACTGATTATCAGTGTCGATGTCCCTTTTAGAGAAGCCGATTATCGTCTCTCTTCTCCTCTCCCCATGCTGTCAGCATGAGGAAAGGAGTGCTGATAACTGGCTTCTGTTTATTTCGTGATCAGCTGTGATTGGACACAACTGATCACATGGTAGAGAGCGTTGTCACCCTAGGACAAGCACAGCGAGCGTTGTTACCCTCGGACAGGAAGTGTGCTACTGGCAGGATCACCAGTTGGAAATAAAGGAGAAAAAAAAAAAAGTAAAGTAGGCTTTAAAGGCAAAGGACCAACATGACAGTCACCAAGCTAGCGTCTATTTCATCAGTGACAGGTTTCCTTTAAAATATGGAGATCCCCTTATACTGTCCTCCCCGCCCCCCACCTCATACCTAAAAAAAAAAAACTGTTTTGTTTTTATTTATTACAATCTACTGATTCCTGTATTGATCTGTCATATAATATTTCAAATAGCAGCAGGCTGTCACACTGAATAATTCGCCGTTGCTTCAGAAACCGTGCGCCGCCGTTTGTTATTAAAGCTCCCCCCCTCCGCCATCGCCGTGGCAACCAACGAGTATAAACGATTATTGTGCCAGCCTATTAAACGGATTTAATTCAGCGACGGTAAACATTCGCGGTGGTGTTTGGGCTAATGAAGCCCCGTGTCAGTGGGAAATAATTATGGTGGATCACTATTTTCGTTAAAAAGTGGGTGCGAAGGAATTAAGATAAGTGGGTAGTCAGGGGTTAACGCAAAGTAATAATTATCTATAATTTTAGCTAAGAATTTGGCGAGAAGTCGTTTGGAAAATGATGAGGTGGTGATTTCTATTCCACGCTCTGAATCTTGGATCTCTTCCGCACAGCGCTGTGTGAGTGGGTGCAAGTCATTGAGAAACGTTCAAAGTATCTAGTGTCTCATTAATGTTGTAACGCGCTGCGCAAACTGACGGCGCTGAATAAATCCTGTATAATAATAATAATAATCTCATTATATATACAGTATATATATATATATATATATATATATATATATATATATATATATATATATATAATAAAAAACAAACACAATATATATTTATTATTAATAAAATGTTTTTTTTATATATATATATATATATATATATATATATATATATATATATATATATATATATATATATATATATATATATATATATATATATATATAATATAATATAAAAACAAAGGGCCAGATTCACAGAGCGATTACGCGTGCGCAACTGCTGTTGCGCGTGCGTAAGTCTAAATGTGCGCGTGCGTATAGTTGGACGCGATTCACAAAACAATATACGCCAGAAATCTACGTTTTTTGGTCCGGCGTAATTGAGTTAGACATTCGCTTCCCTTCGCGCAAAACTGCGCTAGACACACCATTGATTTGCTAGTCAAATATGCTAATGAGGGAGTTACGGGGATCCACAAAAAAACGCAGTTGCTGCGCAGGCTACGCGATGTGCGCAACTGCAAAATGTCCTGTCTAAAGTTAGAGCCCATAAAAGCTGATCTAACTTTTGAAAAAAAGTCTAATTGTCAGATAAAGCAACACCGTTACTGAGGAGCAGACCACACACACGTGTTGCACTACAATTTGACTGCCAACATGCTAGGGGCATCGTCGCTCATAGCTGCACTAGTGAATATAGATGACCAAAGAAGGAGGAGGGCACGGAGGATGGCACGGGAGAGGGTATACCGCACCCGCATACACCTGTTTGGCATGAATGATTCAGAGGTCTTTCGCATCTTCAGATTCCCCCCTCATGCCATCCTGGAATTAACCACAACCTTGCAGGAGGACATCACCAGCCCAACACAACGCTCACATGCAGTGCAGCCACTGGTCAAGGTCCTGGCAACACTCCATGTCCTTGCCAGTGGCTCTTTTCAGCGTACAAGTGGAGTGGTGGCTGGGATGTCACAATCCTCCATGAGCAGATGTGTGCACCAGGTTGTCCCTGCAATCCTCACACGCTTGGCCAACCAAATCATCAAACCCACCACTGAGGAGCTTCGAATCAAGGCAATGGCAGATTTCTACCGAATTGCCAGATTCCCACGCACCATCGGGGCCATTGATTGCACACATGTGGCACTCCAGCCCCCCCATGAGACCGAGCACATGTACCGCAATCGGAAGAATTGGCACTCCATCAACGTACAGGTGATAGTTGATGCCCAAGGCCTCATATGGCACGTCCGTGCCAAACACCCAGGGTCCAGCCATGACAGCTACATCTACAATCAAAGCCACATCCGAACAGAATTCGAACAGAACGTGTATGGGAACACCTGGCTGGTTGGTGAGTGACATGGGAGTCAGGCATGACTATCCCCTCCCGTGATGCACAACAGAAGTGGCACATGCATGACTAACATTCTCCTGTCTTTTCCTTTACAGGTGACTCTGCATATGCACTGGGACCCCATCTCATGACTCCTATCCGGAACCCCCAAACCCCAGGAGAGGAACGATACAATGAAGCACACATCAAAACCCGTGCAGTGGTGGAGCGCACCTTTGGCCTCCTGAAGTCACGTTTCCGATGCCTGGATAAGTCTGGGGGTACACTGTTGTATTCCCCAAACTTCGTGTGCCATATCATCGCTGCATGTTGCATGCTACACAATCTCGCAGTGAGGAAGGGCCTGCAGGTTGAGCTACGTGATGATCTGACCCCCCAACCAGAAAATCAACCCCTAACCGAGGATACCCCGTCTTCTGAGGGAAGAGCAGTCAGGAGGCAGCTCATATTGGGCATCTTTGCACGTTAAACACACACATTAATCATGGCACAATGAGAATGCATGCATGCACACCACTATGGTCCCTAGCACACACACCCCACATCCTCATCAAATTGGATTGGCACCAGTCCACCATGCAAGACTGGTGAGCAGTAACGCCACGTCAAGGCTCCAATTATGTCACTGTACATTCATACACCATTCACACGGACCTGGGAATCACTTCTCCCTGGTCCTGGGGAACCCTTCTCCACCAAAATTGAGGGTGACACCCCTTTTCCAGCAGGAATGTCACCCCCACATTCAAACATCATTCACAACCCAAAATATGCCAAAAAAGTCAAACAAACAAAAATGCATTGAAAAAAAAAATGCTTAGAAAAAAAAAAAAAAGCAGAGAACAAAAATAAAAAAGCTTTCAAAACAAACAAAAGGGGGAAAAAAAAATGATTGCCCTCTGCCTGAGCCACGCCTGGGGCGCCCCCGGCCACGGCCCCGGACCCTCAGGGGAGACGCATGGGGGAGGGGAAAAGCCGGGGAAGGAGGAGCAGCCCCTGAGATCTGCCCACCTGGCGGCCTGCCCTCCAAGGCCACGGCTATTCTGTCCAGGGCAGCACCAAGTGTTGCCGTGTTGCCCTGGATAGCCTGGG